>JACEGR010002656.1:0-122903 GCA_014170235.1 Listronotus bonariensis | reverse complement strand
GAAGAAAACTTTACTAGAAACCACATAAGATAACTAAGGCATTGATAATAATCAATAGGCAATTTAGAGAAATGTTATGTGTTTTTGTTCAAAATATTAAGAAAAAGGTTTTAGGACTCGTTTGGAATCCAGTTAAGGATTCGTTTAAAATTTTACTTCCATCTCAAACATTTTCACCACAAATCACTAAAAGAAAAAATTTGTCTTGCATCGCACAGATGTTCGACCCATTGGGTTTAATTGGTCCAATTATAGTCATTGCAAAAATTATAATGCAAGAAATTTGGAAATGTAAAATCGACTGGGATGAGTCAGCTCCCAAAGAAATTTTAGATCAGTGGTGTTCGTTTTTCTGTCAAATTCATTGTGTTTCACAAATAGAGATCAGAAGATGGACTTTTTCTAATACGAATATTTTAAAAATCAAGTTGCTTGATTTTTCTTATTTTTCAGAAAAGGCCTATAGAGCAGGTCTTTACATAAGAGTTTTGTATAAAGAATAAAGAGTTTCTTGCCATTTAATATGTTCAAAATCACGCATCGCACCGATCAAAACTGTGTCAGTTCCTCGCTTAGAGCTTTGTGGCGCTCTATTGCTATCTAGACTTACTCACATAATTATGTCAATTCTTTCAATAAATATAAGTAAGATATTTCTCGGGACAGATTTAAAGATTGTAAATAGATAAGTTTTATTGCAAACAGGGTATCTGAGATACAAGAACTAACTTTAAATTATAATTGGTGTTATATTAACACATATGAAAATCCTGCTGACATTATTTCAAGAGGTTTATTCCCACAAGAGAGTGGAAAATGTCAACTTGTGAAATGGTCCTTCGAGATTGGTAGATTTAAATTACAAATGTATGACTACAGATGTTTACTTTAAAGAAAGTTTACCTGAATTAAAAAAGGTGTCCTGCAACATCAGTTCTGCACAAGAGAGTGTTGTAGATTGGTCACGATTTTCAAAATTTTACAGGTTACAAAGGTTATTTGCTTATACACTTAGGTTTTACATAATGCTTATACACTTAGGTTTTTACATAATACATAAAGATTTCCCCATCAAAAATATTCTGGAAATTTGTTATTGGACGAATTAAAAACTTCATTAATAAACGTTTTAGAAATAATTCAAAAAGAAAACTATTTTCCTGAAATTAAGCAATTATCCATAACTCCATAAAAATTAAAACAGTGCTTTGTTTAACAAGTAAAAGCGAGGTTTTCAAGTCTTTGAGCAAATATTGCACAATTGTTAATTAATAGACAGTGCAATAAAAATTAGAAATTAGATTAGACATTTTTTACCGGATGTGACCGATTATTTACCTATTAGTAACTTTTTAATATAGTTTTATCCCGATAGTGACTGTAATGGTTATTATTTTTTTAAATAAAATTAAGTAATTATTAAACCGTGGATTTTTATTTAAACAAAAGTGCATTAAATTCATACAATCCAAATAATTTTCCCTTATGTGCTGATTTTATAGTTAAAAGCTCGTTAAACTGGCACACATCCTAAGGTCTTGAATATTTAATCGTTGTCTCCAGATCGCTAAACACACTCTAGTTAAATATCTCTAGTAAGATGTTATCTCTGTAACATCTATTTAGTTTCTTATTAATAAAACAAAACAAATTACATTAAAAGCAAGTTTTATTTGAACATAGATGAATATCACCATTCGCCGCGGCCGACTGGCAGGGACTATTTCGCCGTGAACCCATTTCGCCGCAGACCCATCTTGCCGTGAGACCAGCCAAACACAGTCCATACTCGCCGCAGACCCAACCCTCCGCGACAGTAGTTTAAAAAATTTAAACAATACAACTTTATTAAGTGTACATTTGTCTCATAAATACTCCTCATTAGCTATGCATTTTAATGTATAAACAGTATGAAACCACTATATTTAATTGTTTTCTAAATTACCAAGAATACCTTTAATTAGGTGAATAAATATTAAATTGTTAAACAACAGTAACAGAAAGTACTTAAATATCTATAATTTGGGTAGTAGTAAATGCCCAGCCTTTTAATGACTATATAATTATCTTAGACCGAATATTATTTTCTCGCTATAAATCTACAAAGTCTCCACTAATCTCTTTAAATAAAAAAGAACCAATATAAAGTGATGTACCTATATTATTTTTTATTTTCTTTGATTTTTTTACGGAAATGTTTTGATGCATTCACATCTTTTTAGTACATTTAAAACGTTTATTCGTATGGCATTTACAATTATAATTAAATTAGATACATTCACAGATTAAGTCATTTAAATTATTACAACCTAAATCGTCTAAAATTATAACTTATTGTGATTTAAATTCTATTCGAATGTCTTTTAAAATACCTTTACTTTGTCGTAAATAATCAATAGCTATGAGGAGTGCCCTTGATTTAAAGCTTTGAGTATCGATAAATTAAAATTGGGCAAAAATTTCATAAAGAACGACACATTTATTTAAAGTAACATCAATATTTAAATTGTCGTTAGGAAAAACTTCAGAATTTAAATGTACTTTAAAAATAAATAAATTAAAAAGGTTAAAATATTTTAACTAATATTATTTTTTGCAATTGTTTAAAAACCTAAAATAATATAACGTGGTTTTTTTAGGTTGATTTGGCGATTTGACAGTCCATGACATGATTTTTTGTTTGTTGTAATTGTAAATTTTCGTGCAACTCATCATTTACATATATCATTTTTTACAATGCCTTCTTAAATTTTAGTTTATAGATTTTTTTAGTTTGCATTATTCCGTTTATATCTAAATTATTTCTAATAGGAATCAATTTTTGACGTAAATTTAATTTTATTTTGTGCAAGTCTTAAACCCATTAGAATATTTAACGGTATGCAGACAATTAAATAACCTTTGTCATCCAAGATAGTTGGATAATTTTTTCGTTCCAGCCGGCATTTCACAATATTACTTTCTGTTGAGGTAAATGACATACGGTTGGCACATCACAGCATCGAGAGGTTAAACGTCCTCAGAAATGTGTACGCATCTGCACTATCCAGAAAACCAGACCAGGGAAAGGTGTTTAAATGCACATCGAAGAGCGCAACTGGCAACTACTTTATTTAAACTGGCTTTCCAACAAGATTCTGTGACAGGCGCTTTATACACCGGGCCGGATTGGACTGCGTCCCTCTGAACGGCACACGTAAATGAGGACATGGAGACAAGCGGTGCAGAAGGTGTGGAGGCGAAAATGAAATTATGCCGCACGTTCTTAATCACTGCTGGGGCTGCTCGGCCGCCTAGCATCATCGCCACAATGCCGTCCATAACAGACTTGTCAAGGTCATCCCAGAACACCGAGTAAACCACACCATCCCAGTCCAGCTCCAACTTAAGACCGGACATTGTTATAATCAAGGAAGCCAGAGTAACCATCGTCGACGTATGTATGTATCCCTTTCGAGGAGTCCCTGCAAAGAGCGAGACAGCTGAAAATCGAGAAGTACACTAAAGGACCTAACAATTGATGCCTTCATCGTGGCAGGCCTTGAAGTCTGGGGCCAGAAAAACAAGGCGGTTCTGCGTCGAGTCGGAGTCTCGCAGCGCTAAGCAAGTCGAGAGACAACTATATGGAGCATGCCACGGGCCAAAGACAATACCAGAACCAAGAGGTCGACCTGTGATACCATTGGTAATTTTATTTTATAAACGTTTTTATTTAATGGGTCTTTTTCTATTGCGTCTTTGTGCTTTGTTGGTGTATTTAATTTAACTATTTTATTCTATAATATTATATATATTTTCTTGAACTGTAATATTTTCTAAAGCTAATTCCTATTTATTTGTTTAACAAAATTTAACTACTACAGATCTTCAATAATATGCTTTCTTTTGTATAAATAATAGGTTTTTCTTAGAACTAGATAGTCGTCAGTTCTTTTTTACGTACTCGACTTAGCATAAATCAAAAACTGCAATTGTAAAAATATTGTGATTTAAAATTGAGTTTAAAAAAGTGACATGGGCCTGCATATATAAAGAAAAACTTTAATTGACCTCTAAAATATTTGAAGAAAAAATCAACAAATAAAGATTAAGAATTTACCTGTAGGGAAACGCTTGAACTATCAGAAAACCCTATTATTAAATTAAATGAAAAATTTGATTGAATATGTCATTTGACAGGTCATAATATTAATGACTTTTATCATAAACAAAAGCGATCTCGTCGAGGGCTAATAGATGAAGTATTGTATGAAGTATGCTTTTAATTTTTTTTTGCACACCCGATGCCAACGATACAAAATACTATAGAAAATCTGTACAAACGATGGTACAAGAAAATAGGAATATGCACATGTTTTAATGCATTAGGTACATAATATAACGGATACTATTACCGACTATAATAAATCGGCTTTAGCCTTATATTTTAATTAAGATAAAATACAAAAATGACGAAAAGTTTAATAAACTTGCAAATTCGACAGTTAAGTGAATTAATGCCCTAATTTATGCTCCAACGACCATTTACATCTAAATTTAATTTCTTAATTTAGTACAGAACTTAACGAATAGTTCAATGTCATTACTTCGGATAAACTTTTCTCTAAGCAAAACATTTTACATTTATTGGTAAAGCACCTACGAGATGAATTCCTTAATTTAAAATCATTTTAATTTCAGAACCACCATATAATTTAAACGATTTTAATATAGGGTATATATACTATATGCTGTATATAAAATACCTTTAGGGCTTAAAGATCAATATTAAATTTATAACTTAATACCATCACCTGTTTATTCAATTAATTAAATATATATTCCTTTTTAATCCCTTCGGTCTTTTACTTAATGCTTAAATCCACCAAAACATACAACAGTGAGTTAAAAGACCTTTTAAGTTGCCGAAAGAGTGCACCTGCTGATTACATATGTACCGATGCAATCATCTACCTGATAAATGATAGGACCACTGACCTCAAAATACAACAATCAAAGTCCATACCTGCAAAGTGCGATACCAGAACTTTGTGATTCCGCAATAAAATAACTAACGTATCAATACAAGAAATAGGAATATTTGCACTTCAATCCAGGTGTAAGACTATCCACCATGTTAACTGCAAACTACACCAACTTCATTTCACAAGTCAATATACCGACGATTGTTGTTTGGATTAATAAACTTACCTGTCTAACGAAAATATGACACTAATAAAATTAACTAATCTCAATTTAAATAAATTACGCACGCTAAAGAGAAATTTCAAAAATTCGACGAAGAATTAAATTTTAAACTGAATCATCCTCTTCTCAACTTTACGGGAAAATGGTACAATACTTTCACTAATTCATTAGCCATAAAACAAATACATCGAAACCGACCAAATTTAGCTAACTACTTTAACTGGAAGTAGAATTAAGCTATCGCTCAGGTCTAGACCACCCGTACCCACACCTACGAGTGAAACATTTGCAATGGAAAATTATCACGAGTATGAAGAACCAATATCATTTAGTTTCACAGACAAAATTCCTTGTCATCTTATTTTTAATACTGTCAACTTATAAAAAAAAAGAAAAAATTACTCAGCAAGAAAAACCAAATAAATTTTTCTAATTTTTTTTTTTAGATAAGTAAATAAACACTTTTAATATATTAATTGTTTAACATTTTTATTTATATATTTGTACAAATTGCATATAAACATACAGTGTGGGAAACTTTTTTATTATTGATTGTACGCAAAAAAGTTATTCTTTATAAAAAGTTCTGCATGGTCCAAAACCTAAGAAGCAACCATCAGATATCAAATTGTACCAGTCATCTACAAGGTTTGGCCAAAAATGTAATTTTTGCTTTAGAGTAAAGTAACTGTAATGTCAAAAATTGATATTAAATTTTTTTTATAAAAGTTATTTTTAAATATGCAATTTTGTTTATTAACAAAAAAATATATTTTTGATGTTTGTCTTTTTGCCATATTGCTAAATAAATAGGTTTTTACTTTAGTGCAATACATTTCATAATTATTAATGTCATAGGACAGTTAAAAATAAACTTTTTAAATTTAGTATACTTTTAAAACAAGAAGAATGTACAGTGCACTAATGTACAAACTTAAAACTTCCAAATGAACAAAACTGCATATTTAAAAGAAATTTTTAATTTTTAACATCTTTTCCTAATAACAATTTGCGATAATAGCAAAAATACAGGTACTTTACTTTTAAGCAAAAATTACATTTTAGCCTAATCTTGTAGATGACTGACAGAAAGAGAAATATTAGGGTCTCTACTTTCCTATTTCTATTATTTCTGTATAAGGCTTTCTGGACCACCCAAGCACATATTACGCACTTAATTTCTTTTTTATTATCTAATATTAGCAGGTATGGTAAATTTAAAACACGGGTAATTGTTACTTTTTCTTTTATTTATCAAAGAGCTGTAAGTAACTTGCTGTCTTTAAGACGACAACTTATTGAGAACTGACTAGTAGACAAAAACATACTCATAGTCTGACATCATACAAAGAAACAACTTACTCAGCTTTTCACAAAGGCTAAAAGCTTAGAATAAACAATCGTATAGATTACAATAGTATATTACATTACAAGGGTGGAAAATGACTAATTTCACACGAGTGTAAGAAAATCATTTTCACACGAGTACTATACACTATTTTTCCTACGACCACAAATTATACACAAAAAATAAAAACAATTGAGAACTTTACAACACTAGGGTAATTTTTACTTTGTAACACTAGTGTAATATGTACTTTTCCTCACTGCTATATTAGGTATACTGTTTTGACAATACTTTTACATCGAAAATCACCTACCCAGAAGCATTATATAACTTATATCATTTTGGAATTTAAAAAGGTCCTCACTTAATAAAATATGTATGGTTTGGTTAGGTAATAGTAATAGTTTAATACGGTTTTCTGCTATTTTAAGGGGTTTTTAAAAATTATTGATACTTACATTATAACATTTTAAAATTACATGCCTTTTACATTAATAAAATGCTCTACATGTCTTTTTATGCAGATAAAAGGATACAGTATGTATGTGTACATAGTTTTTATTCACAACTTTTAGACAATACAGAATGCCTTTGTTTATTATTAGTATGTAAGTTCTTGTACATAAATTTAATTGTATATCTTCAAAATTGTAAGGACCTTGACAATAATCCAGTAATAATCATACGATATCTTCGACTTCTTGAAGTATACATATTTTTCATATCACTCCGTACCATATTGTAGCTTATTATCTTTATGTTCGAAATAGTGCAGTGTTACTGGATGCTCTCATCAACTTAATGAATGCTTTTTCACAAAATCACATCATAAAGTGGTGCTAACGACTTGGTAATTTTCTTTCACAATGCTAAAAAATTCATGTACTATGTGAATTAACATTTTTCCTTTTATAACCTTATTTTAATGTAAACAATAGATTTATGTATATACCTGATTTTATGCTGTAATTAATTGGTATTCAAAACACTTCTAATTATAATTCATCTTTAATTATCCTTAATAAATCATGGTATTGATTTTTATCAAACAGCCCTAACGAACCCATGCCCTGCTAAAGCTGCCGGAGGCTGTTGGCATACTTGTGGGCAAGTAAACAACAATAATTTATGCCATAAAGAAGTGATAAATGAAGAGTGGCCGAGCTAAGTGATCTAAGTGCCAAAATATAAATTTCTGTTTTTTACATTAAATATGTTCTAAGTGCCAGCGCCAATGTCCCACTATGAGATCTAAGTGCCAACTCCACCCTAGTGATTGCAAACCAAATTCAAAGATGGGGCCACCTGTATGTCCGGCATGACATTCTTTGCTAATTGATCTAAGTGCCAGTATGCAGGTTGACATTTTGTCGTTAGAATCGATTTGTAGTTTCTGTGTGTTTGTGTTTTAAAATAAACACAATGGATTCTAGTGCATTTGGTGATAAAGAAAAACCCAAATCAACAAGAAAAAACAGAGTGAAGCTAGATTGAGTGGGAAACCCTATAGTACACAAAAATCCAAGCTGCAAAAACCTGGAAAAGCCGTTCCAACAAATGAGGTTAGTAAGAGATTTTTAGCAGATATTTACCTTGAAATTTTAGGCTGTATTACAGTCAAATTTGCAAATGAATATCAAATGCTATTCGGTGTTCAAAACAAAAACATATTCTTTTTATTTTTTATTATTTTGGCTTTGTTAATGTTTTACTATCCTGAATTTTTTTATTTCAGGTCACCTGTAAATGTAAATTTAGCTGTAGAGAAGTGGTTGATATGAAAATTAAGCTTTACGACTTATATCGTGGCCTTGAACTCAACGAACAAGGCAGCTATCTTATGGGGTTATTGCAAGTTTTACCAGTCCAACGTCGCCGGCATGGTAGTTACGAAGATTCAACAGAAAGCAGACGACAGTGTACCATAGCATTTGCTGTTCCAGATGGGCAAGGTAACATAAAGAGAGTATGCAAAAAACCTTTATGGAAACATTTAATATCAGTCCGCAAAAGATTACCACGCTTGTTCGGCGTAAAAAGGAGGGTCATACAGTTTTTAAGGATAAACGAGGAGGTGTTAAAAAGTTCAAATACACAATTCGTGATAGACAGATGGTAAAAGATCACATCAACAGGTTCCCTAGGGATGAGAGCCACTATAGCCGATCAAAAAGTGAAAAAGAATATCTCAGTCCGGATCTTAATGTCAATAAGCTATACAATGCTTTTAAAATAAAACATCCTAAGAGCTCCATAACGTACAAATTCTATAGAAGGGTTTTTATGACAGATTTTCCTAATGTATCTTTTAGAAGACCTAGAATGGATACTTGCAAGACTTGTGATTTACTGTATTTAAGAAGCAAGGACAAAGACCTTAAGGTATCAAGAAATGCTAAAAATGAGTTGGAGTTGCATCACAGAAAGACAGAAAAAGTTCTTAGTGTTATTAAAGAAAACAGTGCAAATAGTACTCTTCCAGGTAGCGATACCTGTACCATTACCATGGATCTACAAAAAGTATTTTCGCTACCAAAATTGACGCATAGTAGTATGTACTATAGCCGTCAGTTGTCGTGCTACAATTTTGGGATACATGTGGAAGATACGTCAGATGGAATAATGTGTATCTGGCATGAAGGCCAGTCAGGCCGAGGAGGAAACCAAATGGCATCATGTCTTCTACAAGCTTTAAATGCAGGTCATCTTTCAACTTATAAGCGAAAACTATGTATATGGAGCGATAACTGCGCAGGACAACTAAAAAATCGAATGTTTATTTTCTTATACATGTTTTTAGTAGCAAATGGACATTTTGATACCATCGATCACAAATTTTTAGTTTCCGGTCATAGTTTTTCCGCTTCAGATAGAGATTTTGCCCTTATCGAGAAACGAGCAAAACGTTCTAAGCTTCAAACAGTAAATGATGTTAAAACGGTAATTGCTTCTGCCAGACCCTCCAGGCCATATAGACTATTAGATATGGGTGAAAATACTTTCTTTGATTTTGATAAAATGTCATCAAAGTGTATAGATACATCTAAACTTGGCATTACTCAAACATCGTGGATACGTGTAACAAAAGAAGAGCCAGGAATAGTGTTGCACAAGAAACATTTCAATAACCTAATAGGATGGGAGAAGTGTCGCGTATTAAAAAGGGCGTGACTGTCCAAAATTTAAAGTCGGTAGAGCTCTTAGCCTTGCCTGGTGTTCAGCAAATAAATGAAAGTAAGAAAAAAGACCTTCGCGCAATGCTAGAATTCATTAACGAAGGAAATAGAGCATTTTTCACCTCTATTCTAGATTTTTAATTATGTACTATTTCTGTGGACTTAGATCATTTCCATTTTTTCTTCGTTTATTTGCCTTTGTTGAGTTTCTTTGTTGTATTAACTCTGAAAGTTTGTTTTAGTTTATCTCTGTGTTTGTTAATGAAGCCAAATATACATAAAAAATTATACATTTGTTTAATTTTTTGTATTTATTAAGTTTTCTTTAATTTCTGGCACTTTTCAATTTTGGCACTTAAATCACTTAGCTCGGCAACTCTTCAAATAATCTATACAGAATGGCGGCCGCAAACAGAAAAGTCAAAGGAGGTGTTTTCATTCTCGAAGTTTTGTTTGAGTCAGTGTGGGAAGAAAATTGGAAGATTAGGGTTTTTGACGAAAGAATGGAGTCGTTAGAAAGTCAACCTGTGTTTGAGGAGTTGGATAAATTAATTAGTTTGGAAAAGCCAAATTTGATATTCTTTCCGGATTTAGACATCTATCTAGGGATTGATTGTTATAAACTGGAGATAGGAGCGATGAAAAGGGAGTAAATATGATGGAGTTTTAGTAGGAAAGTCAGTGCATATTCGGCGTAGAAATAACAAAGGAGATCAAAAGGTATTCAAAAATATATTGTTAATGGCTATGTGAAACCGTTTGTTACTAATGATTGTAAAGAAGGAGATATCGATGAAATTATAGATGATTTTGAAGAGATTGAAAAGCTTTATAAAGATCAGAGAACGAGAAGAGAGAAAGAGAGGGGGCACAGAGAAGAGCAAAGGATGACGATCGAGGTGAAAAGGTAAAGTCTGCGGTTAAAGAGAGGACCATGAGGAGGGAAGAACCTGAAGAGGAAAAAGTTAAGAGAACAGAGGCTCCTAATGATTTAGATGATGATTATGCGCTAGAGAGTGAAGATGATATTTTGGCTTTGTTAATGTTTTACTATCCTAAATTTTTTTATTTCAGGTCACCTGTAAATGTAAATTTAGCTGTAGAGAAGTGGTTGATATGAAAATTAAGCTTTACGACTTATATCGTGGCCTTGAACTCAACGAACAAGGCAGCTATCTTATGGGGTTATTGCAAGTTTTACCAGTCCAACGTCGCCGGCATGGTAGTTACGAAGATTCAACAGAAAGCAGACGACAGTGTACCATAGCATTTGCTGTTTCAGATGGGCAAAGTAACATAAAGAGAGTAAAAAAAACCTTTATGGAAACATTTAATATCAGTCCGCAAAAGATTACCACGCTTGTTCGGCGTAAAAGGAGGGTCATACAGTTTTTAAGGATAAACGAGGAGGTGTTAAAAGTTCAAATACACAATTCGTGATAGACAGATGGTAAAAGATCACATCAACAGGTTCCCTAGGGATGAGAGCCACTATAGCCGATCAAAAAGTGAAAAAGAATATCTCAGTCCGGATCTTAATGTCAATAAGGTATACAATGCTTTTAAAATAAAACATCCTAAGAGCTCCATAACGTACAAATTCTATAGAAGGGTTTTTATGACAGATTTTCCTAATGTATCTTTTAGAAGACCTAGAATGGATACTTGCAAGACTTGTGATTTACTGTATTTAAGAAGCAAGGACAAAGACCTTAAGGTATCAAGAAATGCTAAAAATGAGTTGGAGTTGCATCACAGAAAGACAGAAAAAGTTCTTAGTGTTATTAAAGAAAACAGTGCAAATAGTACTCTTCCAGGTAGCGATACCTGTACCATTACCATGGATCTACAAAAAGTATTTTCGCTACCAAAATTGACGCATAGTAGTATGTACTATAGCCGTCAGTTGTCGTGCTACAATTTTGGGATACATGTGGAAGATACGTCAGATGGAATAATGTGTATCTGGCATGAAGGCCAGTCAGGCCGAGGAGGAAACCAAATGGCATCATGTCTTCTACAAGCTTTAAATGCAGGTCATCTTTCA
Organism: Listronotus bonariensis; assembly: GCA_014170235.1. Taxonomy (NCBI): domain Eukaryota; kingdom Metazoa; phylum Arthropoda; class Insecta; order Coleoptera; family Curculionidae; genus Listronotus; species Listronotus bonariensis. The sequence goes on along the minus strand of JACEGR010002656.1, from coordinate 111,145 downwards.
ACTTATAAGCGAAAACTATGTATATGGAGCGATAACTGCGCAGGACAACTAAAAAATCGAATGTTTATTTTCTTATACATGTTTTTAGTAGCAAATGGACATTTTGATACCATCGATCACAAATTTTTAGTTTCCGGTCATAGTTTTTCCGCTTCAGATAGAGATTTTGCCCTTATCGAGAAACGAGCAAAACGTTCTAAGCTTCAAACAGTAAATGATGTTAAAACGGTAATTGCTTCTGCCAGACCCTCCAGGCCATATAGACTATTAGATATGGGTGAAAATACTTTCTTTGATTTTGATAAAATGTCATCAAAGTGTATAGATACATCTAAACTTGGCATTACTCAAACATCGTGGATACGTGTAACAAAAGAAGAGCCAGGAATAGTGTTGCACAAGAAACATTTCAATAACCTAATAGGATGGGAGAAGTGTCGCGTATTAAAAAGGGCGTGACTGTCCAAAATTTAAAGTCGGTAGAGCTCTTAGCCTTGCCTGGTGTTCAGCAAATAAATGAAAGTAAGAAAAAAGACCTTCGCGCAATGCTAGAATTCATTAACGAAGGAAATAGAGCATTTTTCACCTCTATTCTAGATTTTTAATTATGTACTATTTCTGTGGACTTAGATCATTTCCATTTTTTCTTCGTTTATTTGCCTTTGTTGAGTTTCTTTGTTGTATTAACTCTGAAAGTTTGTTTTAGTTTATCTCTGTGTTTGTTAATGAAGCCAAATATACATAAAAAATTATACATTTGTTTAATTTTTTGTATTTATTAAGTTTTCTTTAATTTCTGGCACTTTTCAATTTTGGCACTTAAATCACTTAGCTCGGCAACTCTTCAAATAATCTATACAGAATGGCGGCCGCAAACAGAAAAGTCAAAGGAGGTGTTTTCATTCTCGAAGTTTTGTTTGAGTCAGTGTGGGAAGAAAATTGGAAGATTAGGGTTTTTGACGAAAGAATGGAGTCGTTAGAAAATCAACCTGTGTTTGAGGAGTTGGATAAATTAATTAGTTTGGAAAAGCCAAATTTGATATTCTTTCCGGATTTAGACATCTATCTAGGGATTGATTGTTATAAACTGGAGATAGGAGCGATGAAAAAGGGAGTAAATATGATGGAGTTTTAGTAGGAAAGTCAGTGCATATTCGGCGTAGAAATAACAAAGGAGATCAAAAGGTATTCAAAAAATATATTGTTAATGGCTATGTGAAACCGTTTGTTACTAATGATTGTAAAGAAGGAGATATCGATGAAATTATAGATGATTTTGAAGAGATTGAAAAGCTTTATAAAGATCAGAGAACGAGAAGAGAGAAAGAGAGGGGGCACAGAGAAGAGCAAAGGATGACGATCGAGGTGAAAAGGTAAAGTCTGCGGTTAAAGAGAGGACCATGAGGAGGGAAGAACCTGAAGAGGAAAAAGTTAAGAGAACAGAGGCTCCTAATGATTTAGATGATGATTATGCGCTAGAGAGTGAAGATGATTTGGATAAAGAAGAAGTTAATGAGAGTCTCTTTAATTTGAAAGAAGATCTTTCACCAAAGAAAATTGTTGCAGCGGAAAGTACCACAGAGGAGATTAAGGAAAATGAGATTTTAGATAATAAAGTTGATGGAAGTGATGGCGAGTATGAGGGCGTTGAAGATTGGCTTAAGGAAGTAGAAGATGATGGAGGGGTGATGTATGATGGGGATGAGAAGATTATTAATGTACAGATCAAGGATATTTTTTGGTTAGATTTGAATGCTAAACAGATGAGTAAAATTGAGGTCCTCAATACCGGTGACTTGGTTCGAAATCAACTTAGATTCCAGCTACGCGCTGTGAGAGATGATTCCTATCACTGACAGCAATCGGTTATGCTCGATACCAGTAGCAGTTGACAGTTTGTGTTGACTTAAGATCATACAATCCGTAAGAGAAGTTCTATAAGCTTTCATCTGTAATTATGTCCATAGTCACACATTAGATTTATTTACTTTCATTAAATAGTTTTACGTTCTTTGTGAATTTTGGCTTTTATGCAAATATATTTTTGAAATTTTGCTTTTATGCAAGGATATTTTTTTATGAATTTTCGCGTTTATGCGATTATATGTTAATAATTATTGGTTTAAGAGAATTATATTTAATTGATGATTTTGGTTTAATGCAATTATAATTCTTTATGAATTTTTGCTTAGTACAATTATTATTGTTCTTTATAAACTTTTTGGGTTTATATATTACTTTTATGAATTTTGCAATTAATGCAATGTAATTCTTTACGATTTCGTTTTTGTGGTTGTGCAACTTAATGTTTTGCCTTACCTAATTAATGTTTCTGTATGCAATTTAGTAATATATCGTTTTAAGATTGTAACGAAGTTACTAATTTTTAATTTCATTTTTAGTTATTATATTTTTAAGTCCGTTATTTTTCATAGAAATTGACCGTTTCTTTTTGTAAAATATAAAGTAGATCTCGGAGATTATGTTTGCATTATTAAATCCGGTACGCGAACCCGCGAAATAACTAATTAGGGAAAACAAAATAACCGTACTGCCGAATCTCGCATCGGAGATTCCCGCGATACCCCGTGAAACTTGCAGTCCCACTGCCGTAAAGCCCGCGATGACGCGTCGAGAGTGGGGAGATCGTATACTTAAGCCGCTACGCGCGGTACGATCGACAGACCCTCACGTTCTCGAAGACCGACTAGTCGACAGCAGAGCAGCGAACGGGACCAGCCAGAGACAGTAAGCATACTAACCTTTTTATTACAGGGCGACTTGCTTTTGCAGGTGCAGGGTGCGTGGAGAAACTACCAGGGTGGCAGAGTCTTTATACTGTTTGTATGCTGTATCAACGTGTAGTGGGCTCCCGGTTGATACCTGGTTCGGGTCTATGCTGGCGACTCACCCCATAGATCCTCTCGTCATTTTCGATACTAGTGTGTGTGCTCTCCCGGCTAGTATCCATCCATACTGTTCTCCGTAAATTGCTTTTGTCCGGTATCAACGTGTAGTGGGCTCCCGGTTGATACCTGGTTCGGGTCTATGCTGGCGACTCACCCCATAGACCCTCTCGTCCATTTCGATACTAGTGTGTGCGCTCTCCCGGCTAGTATCCGTTCGTAGTTTTCACGCACCTGACCATCGGAGAAAGCAAGAAGCCTGATAAACAGCTGACGGCAGGGATACTACAAGATACCCACCGCCGCGTTATACACCGCCGAGAATACAGTCCCCTGTCCGCCCAACCCGGCCGAATCTGACACCTAGGAACACTAACCCACCGCTGGACCGACCCCGCACCGATACCCAAGCTACATGGAACCGACAGGAGGTCACGTGTTGGAGATGTGGACAGACAGGCCATCTCCGTAGCCAGTGTCGATCTCCACCGAAGCTGTTTTGTTCTCGATGTAACAAAGAAGGCGTTATGTCTAGAGACTGCCAATGCAGACGGTCGGAAAACTAGAAAGGCGCTGTGTTGATCCGAGGCCGACACAGGATGCCGCCGACGCCTCGTTTGATTCCGTAGCCACAGGGGTACCCGACGACCGACCACATGTAACCGTTAGTTTCCAGGACCGATTGTACACCGCCTTTATCGATACCGGAGCTGCTAGCTCCTACATGGGAGAACTTCTTGCAGAACAATGCCGTTTATCAAAGACCCGGAAAGTAGCACCGACCGTTGGCTATGCAAGAGTCGCAAATGGACAGTCCGCTAGAATTAAGGAAGCCTACCGGCTAAAACTGAAAGTTGGTTCAGAAACCGTCACAGAAATATTTAACTACCTACCTCAGCTGGCAGCAGAAATTCTAATCGGCATGGATATACTAAGTAAATATCCTTTCCGTATCGAATTGCAAAGCTCTGATGTCTATCTGAACGACAGACTACTACCTAATTCGAACAACAGAGATCAAGGTAGTCCGCTGGAAGAAGTCTCAACTAACGAACGACTAACCCTAACCGACGACGAAGGGGCCCGCCTCAAGAAATTTTTGGACAAGGAATTACCAGAGTTTAAAACTTTGAAAGGGACCACTCCGTTAATAGAGCACCGTATTCATTTGACCGACCCGGAACCGATAAAACAAAGATACCGCCCGCAGAATCCGAGAATGCAGGCGATTATTAATGAGGAGGTCGATAAAATGTTAGAGGATGGCATTATCGAACCATCAGACAGTCCGTGGAGCTCTCCTATTGTCATGGTACGCAAGAAAGATGGGTCATACCGATTTTGTGTGGACCTACAACGGGTTAATAAAATTACCCGCAAAGATGCGTATCCATTACCGTATATTAATGCGATTCTGGACAAGCTAAGGAAAGCCCGATACATATCTAGCATTGATCTTAAACAGGGGTACTGGCAAATTCCCCTTGCTTCGGAAAGTCGACCGATTACTGGTTTCACCGTACCATCAAGAGGACTATTTCAGTTTAAGGTCATGCCCTTCGGCCTGCACTCCGCTCCGGCTACTTTTCAAAGGTTGATGGACAGGATAATTGGACCTGATATGGATCCGTACTGTTTTGCCTACCTGGATGACATTATAGTCCTTAGCGAGACTTTTGAAGATCATTTGAAGCATCTTAAAGAAGTGTTTAACCGATTGAAAGCTGCCAATCTGAAACTGAACCCCGAAAAATGTCAATTTGGGAGACGTTCCCTGAAATATCTGGGACACCTTGTCACCGCCACTGGTATCCGTACCGACCCCGACAAGGTCCGAGCAATACTGGAGTTGCCAACGCCAACAAATGTTCGCGGCGTCCGACGATTTTTAGGAATCGCATCCTGGTACCGAAGATTTGTTCCTGGATTTTCACAGATAGCTGCACCGTTAAACCGACTCCTTAAGAAAGGAATCCGCTGGAATTGGACATCCGAACACGACGAAGCTTTTCTTGGTCTTAAGAAGTGCCTAACCAGAGCACCAGTGCTGGCTTGTCCAGACTTTAGCAAGCCCTTTGTTCTGCAAACCGACGCAAGCGACAATGGTTTGGGCGCTGCTCTGATACAGCACGACCAGGAAGGAGATCATGTCATTGCTTACGCCAGCCGCAGTTTAACGGCAACTGAGAAGAAATACTCCGTCACAGAAAAAGAATGTTTGGCCATAGTCTGGGGTATCGAGAAAATGCGCCCCTATCTAGAGGGATACCGTTTTACTGTCCTGAGCGATCACCAGTCCCTTCGCTGGCTACATTCTTTGAAGAGTCCTAGTGGACGCCTTGCTAGATGGAGCATCTTTTTGCAGCAATATGACTTCGAGATCCGTTATCGTAAGGGAGTTCTAAACCGAGTGGCTGACGCCCTGTCCCGGGATCCCGTACCAAACGAGCTTCCCATTGAAGAGGCTGATCCGCTGAATACCGTTGAAACCGAAGGAAGTTGTCCATGGTACACGAAAAAGAAGTCCGAAGTGCAGCTTAATCCCGAAGCATATCCCGATTACTGCATCCGAGAAGGAAGACTATATCGTCACTTTTGGGACTCCGCTGATTTGACCGAACCCGAAATGACCGACCCATGGAAGTTATGTGTCCCTAAACCGACAAGAATGCGTGTGCTTGAGGAGAACCATGATGCACCAACCGCCGCACATAGGAGTATTTTACATAAAAAACCGGACAAAATTATTTTATATTTTATTTTACTATTTTATGAAATAAAAGTCAATAATTCATCATAATTAGGCATTTATTTCAAAAGAAAACCAATTTAAAAAAGTTAAATATCTAACAGAGTGTTTACTATTAAAACAGGATTTGTTTTCAAGAGGATAATCATGACGAGACCGAATCAATCAGAATCACTATCTTCGAGTTCACAGGTGATTTGGTCCTCATCATCTTCGTCGTCTGAACTGCCCCAATTCAGTGTTTTAGTGAGAAGCATACTAATAGCTTTCTGGGAAAAAGACTTGCTTCTCTTCTTTCGTTTTATTCTGTTGCAGCTGATAAAGGGATCAGATGTTAGCAACAACCTATTTAAAATATCTCTGTTGCAGTCCACTCTTGAAAATTTTCTTGCGAAATCTACGCGATATTTACGGAAATGTTTGTTCCGGGCTTCAGCAGCCTCCTCTGATAGCTGTCCGATAGGTACAATGTGACTTGATATTACTTGAGCACCATGCATCAGAATCTTGTGAACTGTAGGTGACATGGGATGCCAACCGTACAGTTCCACGTACAGTTTGGCAGTTGTGTGAGCAAAGTCCTCGAATTTTGCAGGATCAATATCATATCCGCTTGATATTACTTCAAGAATGATTTGAAACCTTTTTATTAAATCTATATTTATTCCAGTAATCCGGGATGAGCATTCAGGATTGTCAAAAATCTTCTCGACGTATTTCCGTCGTTACTATTGCCGAAACCGACTTTTGGTATGTCAACAAGAAGGCCCATCTCTTCTTTAAAGCTTTTTGAATTTTCTGTTTTCTTTCTTTCAAAACATTTTTGTCTTCTGCGGTTCGAGCCTGCCACTTCTGTAAGGGCGCTTTGTATGCCAGGTGCAACAATAGCTCAAAGAAACGAATTCTCGCGTGCAGAATGGAAAGTCCGAATTTCAGAGACTCTTCACAAACATTGCCTCTTTCAAGTTTGTTGAAGTCCTTAGATGTCTGCCCACATATATAGCATCTCATTGTTGAAGCTGTATCAGTCGCGGCATTGCACACTTTTCCATCGACCATTGTGAGCAGAATGGTGTGATTAATTTTAACGGAATTTTCCATACCAGTTGTTTCTTTGAGATTCCTTGCTTGTTCTTCAATATACGTGATTTCTTCCTTTGTGATATCCTTTGTTTCTTGAATAAACCGAGCCCGGATAGGACGACAGAATCTTACTGAAGAAGGCACTGGATTTTGCCATACAATTTTTCTTGTCTCTCCATTAATACAAACAACCATTCTCACAGGTACGAGAGAACTTAAAAATATATTGGCATCATCGTCGCCAGTGTTGGCAAATGTCTGTTTAAACTGTGTCTGATTAGATCCATCACAGCCCCATTTTGATATTAAGGTAAGATGTTGTTTCTCGAACTCTGATAATAATTCAATCACTTCTTTTAAATACTGAAGTAGTCGCAAAGCCGTATGGTCTAGCAAAGCTTGAAGTTTCACTTCAAAGCTAGTTTCAGTAACTTTAATGCTTTCTTCGTCGGGATAACATTCCTTTTTCGCTTTTTGTAAAATCGAATAGCAAGGATAAATTTCTTTTCGGCCACCTTGTATTAATTCCCACTGCCCTCTTGTAAAATTGCCTTCTACAAATAAAGCTAATGCTTCTTGTGGTGTGTATTTTGTCACGATTGGTTCTTTTTAGCTGACGATATTGCTTTCCGGAACTTTTTAGCTCTGGTAGGCGTTAACGTTATTTCTTTCATAATCTTGGACGCATGAACATTTCCCGAAGTACCTTGACTTACGCTTGCAGCGTAGGTCAATTCCTCAACAGGTACCTGGTCCCGTAAATCTTTTGTTCTTCGACGTTTGCTTCGATCACACAATTCTCCGAATTCTTTTGTTGGTCGGCCTGCTTTTTGGGTCCAAGTAGGTAGTTCCAGTGATACATTAAGCCATTCCAAATTGTTTTTTACGAATCTCTCATCAGTATTACGAGCTGCCGACCATCTTTCTTTGAAACTGGTCTTGAAATATTTCAAAGAACGGGTAAGAACACTTGTTTCTTCGGGTGGACATAAAGTTAGTTGCGCAAGTCTTTTTTCCAACAACGAAAATTTTTCTTCAATCTTTTTTCCTTTGAACTCTTTGATAATAGCATAAAGCTCCATTCTGGTGATTTTTTCACTCCTTCCGAAGGATCTATAATAGAAGAAAACAAAAAAATAAGCGTTGTCAATATAATTTTAATCTTCCCCATATGGTTTAAAGTACTACAAAAAAATATGGGGTGCGTTGGGGGGACTTTTTATTTATGTTTCTACTTTCTTAGAGTCTACATTTTATGCCTACATAAAAATTTTGAGGCGACAAAACACGACACATAAACAAAAACACTAATGTATTTCAAATTTCTTTAAAAAACGAGTCAAAAAAGTAACGCTGTTTATTGATGGCTATACAAGTAGAAAATTAGAAAGAAATCTAATAAAGTTTACTTCATTATACGGTACTAACCTTCTATATCCATGTCCGAATAGTTAATCTCATGTTGTTTGCTAGACAAAGCCATTTTAGCACAGAAAATTGATAAACACAAACGAGAGCGCCGAAAACAAAGACACGCGTACAGTACGACGACTGGGTTTCGACTGACGTTGTGGTCACATGCTCGGGAGTTGAGGGTTGGGGGTCTGCCTTTTGATAAACCGGTTATCGTAGGTACGGAAACATGTATTTTGAGTGCGGTTGGATTAACATAAATATTTTCAATTTTGTCCGGTTTTTTATTTGTAATACATTCGCCTCGCTTTGCTCTGACCCGGTGCGGATTGGTTTTTTGTTCGGCTGCATCAGAGCAAGTTTATAAACTAGCACTCAGTGCAATTACTTTGGAACCGTCTCATGGGTCGGTTCTGTATAAACTAATCTCAAATCATAGCCTGAAATCCAAAAATAAATGCAGAGGAAAAAATTGACAATGGAAAATAATAAAAAATTGCATTTTTAAACGAAATTTTAAGCTCATCCTCATCATCTAGCAGTGGTGAAGACGAGGAACTTTCGACAGATGAAGAACTCATCGGTATCCTTATTTTTAACAATAAGAAGAAGGTTCAAAACATTTTTTAAAACATGACACAGAACACGTCCTCCATATTCAAGAGGCTTGTGACCATCAGAATCCATAACAAAACTTGTAAAAATTACATTATCGGTACCTGACATTATTTACTTTTTGTTTTGAAAATAGACAACCTAACCTCAAATACACGCAGCCGAACAGCTGATAAATGGAGAGCGAATTGAACAGGTTTGGTTTTTCGACTTCCCTTTTCGAGTTCGCTTGGTTCGCTCCAGCACCGTGCAAATGCAACACTGTATACGAGCAGTTGCTCTCTCCGAGAGCAGTCGAATAAGAACGGTGCAGCCCAGTCGAAATCGTCATAAATACTGAGTTAAGAACTCAAAGCAAAAACGAATTTGATTTTTTTTATAAACTTCTTAGGGCCAGTTGTATAATGTCCGGTTGACCGGAGGTTGTGTTTCAACCGGGCGTCAAACGGAAGTTTACGTATTATAAACATTCAACCGAAGTTCGAACCGTCGCACATAGGAGTATTACAAATAAAAAACCGGACAAAATTGAAAATATTTATGTTAATCCAACCGCACTCAAAATACATGTTTCCGTACCTACGATAACCGGTTTATCAAAAGGCAGACCCCCAACCCTCAACTCCCGAGCATGTGACCACAACGTCAGTCGAAATCCAGTCGTCGTACTGTACGCGTGTCTTTGTTTTCGGCGCTCTCGTTTGTCCTTATCAATTTTCTGTGCTAAAATGGCTTTGTCTAGCAAACAAAATGAGATTAACTATTCGGACATGGATATAGAAGGTTAGTACCGTATAATGAAGTAAACTTTATTAGATTTCTTTCTAATTTTCTACTTGTATAGCCATCAATAAACAGCGTTACTTTTTTGACTCGTTTTTTAAAGAAATTTGAAATACATTAGTGTTTTTGTTTATGTGTCGTGTTTTGTCGCCTCAAAATTTTTATGTAGGCATAAAATGTAGACTCTAAGAAAGTAGAAACATAAATAAAAAGTCCCCCAACGCACCCCATATTTTTTTGTAGTACTTTAAACGATATGGGGAAGATTAAAATTATATTAACAACGCTTATTTTTTGTTTTCTTCTATTATAGATCCTTCGGAAGGAGTGAGGCCGACCAACAAAAGAATTCGGAGAATTGTGTGATCGAAGCAAACGTCGAAGAACAAAAGATTTACGGGACCAGGTACCTGTTGAGGAATTGACCTACGCTGCAAGCGTAAGTCAAGGTACTTCGGGAAATGTTCATGCGTCCAAGATTATGAAAGAAATAACGTTAACGCCTACCAGAGCTAAAAAGTTCTGGAAAGCAATATCGCCAGCTAAAAAGAACCAATCGTGACAAAATACACACCACAAGAAGCATTAGCTTTATTTGTAGAAGGCAATTTTACAAGAGGGCAGTGGGAATTAATACAAGGTGGCCGAAAAGAAATTTATCCTTGCTATTCGATTTTACAAAAAGCGAAAAAGGAATGTTATCCCGACGAAGAAAGCATTAAAGTTACTGAAACTAGCTTTGAAGTGAAACTTCAAGCTTTGCTAGACCATACGGCTTTGCGACTACTTCAGTATTTAAAAGAAGTGATTGAATTATTATCAGAGTTCGAGAAACAACATCTTACCTTAATATCAAAATGGGGCTGTGATGGATCTAATCAGACACAGTTTAAACAGACATTTGCCAACACTGGCGACGATGATGCCAATATATTTTTAAGTTTTCTCGTACCTGTGAGAATGGTTGTTTGTATTAATGGAGAGACAAGAAAAATTGCATGGCAAAATCCAGTGCCTTCTTCAGTAAGATTCTGTCGTCCTATCCGGGCTCGGTTTATTCAGAAACAAAGGATATCACAAAGGAAGAAATCACGTATATTGAAGAACAAGCAAGGAATCTCAAAGAAACAACTGGTATGGAAAATTCCGTTAAAATTAATCACACCATTCTGCTCACAATGGTCGATGGAAAAGTGTGCAATGCCGCGACTGATACAGCTTCAACAATGAGATGCTATATATGTGGGCAGACATCTAAAGGCTCGTGTACACTGGCAATAATATTGCGACATTTATTGCGAGAGCAGATGTCGGCGCCCGTGTAAACATTCGCGAGACCAAAATTGCGAAATCACTTTTGGTTTCGTCCGGTGATCTCGGCAAGTAAGAATATTGCCAGTCTAAACACGTTATTTCGCGAAATCGGCTGCTCTCTCTGACATCAAGGATTTATTCCAAACGTGTTGGAATATTCTGCGAGAGATCTGAAATGGCGTCAAAAAGATCTTGGACAAAAGACGAAACATTTTTATTGATAACAGAATGGGAAATGTACCCAGAATTATGGGACGTTAAAAGTAATATTTATAGGAATAGGATCAAGAAACAAAATGCTTTAAAAATGTTAGCGGAAAAGTTTAGTACGGTTGAAAGTGAAATTTCGAGAAAATTGCATAATTTGCGAACGCAATTTCATCAGGAAATCAGACGAATGAAAACAAAGAAAAGTGGCGATGGAGCTGACGACGCATATGAAATTACCTGGGAGTTTTTAATGCTCTAAAATTTATTAATTGTGATCATTCGGATCGTAAAACAACTGATAATTTGGTAAGTAGGTATCATATTAATTTATTAAAAAAACTAAGTATATAATTCAACTATTTTCTAAATATGCGCATACTGCCAGGGCACTTCTCCCTCTGGTGAGACAAAGTAATCTCTGAATTCATCTCTGACATCTTTCGAGTTTACACCAAAATTATGTGCTGTTCCATGTTCTAAAGGTAATAAGTTTGATTCTGGCATTCCAACACTGCGCCATGATGCGACCTGTTCATCAGAATCAAAAATACCTTTTGGAGCATAAAATTGACTTTTTCGGCTCATTAGAAAGTTATGTAGGACACATATTGCTGACACAATACAAGTACTTTTTTCTGGTCCAAGTTCTATAGGCTTCCGTAAGATACGAAAGCGGTTAGCAATGAGCCCAAATACGTTCTCTATTACTCTTCTTGCCCTTGAGAGCCTGTAACTAAATACCCGGTTAGGTGCAGGTTGCCCTCTGAATGGGTATGGTTTTAATAAATAGGGTTTCATTGCGAATGCATCATCCGCTACTATTACATATGGTACTGGTTTTTCGCGTCCCGGTAAAGGTTTTGCTTGTGGAAAGTTAAGGGCATTATTTGCTAGGGAAACTGACAAAGCACAATTATTGAATACTCCCCATCTGATACTCGTCCATTGCATCCTATGTCAACATACAGAAATTTATACGTGGCATCAGCTAATGCCATGAGTACAATACTATTGTATCCTTTATAATTATAAAAATAGCTCCCGCTATTAGGTGGGGCCTTTATAGATATGTGCTTCCCGTCCAAGGCTCCCACACAATGTGGGAAATTCCAGAGGTCTTCAAATAACTTTGAATGCTGTAGCCATTCCTCCGGTGAAGATGGAGTCTGAAAATAAGAAACAATATGTGTTTGTTCTAGGTACTAGAGACGGAAATGTCAGCTGAAGGAAATGAGAAGTTAAATAATGATGAAGAACTGTACGATGCTGAACAAAGTGTTCACTCACAGAAGAAAAAGCAAAGACAGAGTAAGAGGAATGAAACGGAAAACGATGTTATATTCAAAAAGGCGGCGAACATGTTATCGAAGCCAGTAGATGAGTACCAAATTTTTGGAGATTTCGTCACTAGCGAAATGAGAAATTTACAATCTGCTGATTATAAACGTCAACTGAAATTGAGCATTCAGCGTGAAATACTTAAATTTTCTGAACTTGACCATTCTTCTGCCTCAACAAGTGTGAATTCTTCACGATCATCGTCTAGACCTTCATCAGCTGCATCTTATTATTCATCATATATACCAAGTACACATGAAGAAAGCATGACAGGTATACTTAATATCTATAATTATTAGTGAAAATGGTTTACCTGTAAATATTCCTTTTTCAGAACATCAAACAACATTCGACAGCACTCAGGAACAATTGTCGCAATGGTACATACAGGGATGCGGAACAAGTACATCAATGAATGATACGAATCACCTACAAAAGTTATAAATTATATAAGTACACCTACTACTACCTACTTTATTATTAAAAATATATTCGTTGTTGATCAATGATCCCATCATGTAATAAAAATATATTTTTATAAATTTAATACTATATCGATATGCTTTATTATTTACCTGTTGCTAAAAATCTCAAAGTCAAACAAAGTCGCTCACTAGCCGTAATAGCACAACGCATCTGTGTGTCACGTTTACTAATGCTTGGCCCAACTAATTTTAAAAGATAATCAAAATCAGCTCTTGACATACGCAAAAAATTATCAAGTTGCGAAGGGTCTTCTATTCTCAGTTCGGACAACAATGTGTTGTGAACTCCGAGATTACATCTTCTTAATACCCATTGTCTGGTCCATATCCTTTTTTCTTCTTACTTTTTTCCAACAAATGTAAAACTATGTATGCAGCAGCATATTTAGTTTGTTGAACCGACATTTTCGAAAAAAAATGCCTCAAACACACATACATGCGACTGAAAAATAATAGGCAAGACATATTTCACGCAAAAATTTGTGACATTTTCTCTCGCAATTATTTGCTAGCATAATTTGCCCGAAAAAATTCCCCTAGTGTAAACAGTCGTGCAAGTATATGTAGCAATAAATGTCGCAATATTATTGCCAGTGTACACGAGCCTTAAGGACTTCAACAAACTTGAAAGAGGCAATGTTTGTGAAGAGTATCTGAAATTCGGACTTTCCATTCTGCACGCGAGAATTCGTTTCTTTGAGCTATTGTTGCACCTGGCATACCAAGCGCCCTTACAGAAGTGGCAGGCTCGAACCGCAGAAGACAAAAATGTTTTAAAAGAAAGAAAACAGAAAATTTAAAAAAGTTTTAAAGAAGAGATGAGCCTTCTTGTTGACATACCAAAAGTCGGTTTCGGCAATAGTAACGACGGAAATACGTCGAGAAGATTTTTGACAATCCTGAATGCTCATCCCGGATTACTGGAATAAATATAGATTTGATAAAAAGGTTTCAAATCATTCTTGAAGTAATATCAAGCGGATATGATATTGATCCTGCAAAATTCGAGGACTTTGCTCACACAACTGCCAAACTGTACGTGGAACTGTACGGTTGGCATCCCATGTCACCTACAGTTCACAAGATTCTGATGCATGGTGCTCAAGTAATATCAAGTCACATTGTATCTATCGGACAGCTATCAGAGGAGGCTGCTGAAGCCCGGAACAAACATTTCCGTAAATAGCGCGTAGATTTCGCAAGAAAATTTTCAAGAGTGGACTGCAACAGAGATATTTTAAATAGGTTGTTGCTAACATCTGATCCCTTTATCAGCTGCAACAGAATAAAACGAAAGAAGAGAAGCAAGTCTTTTCCCAGGAAGCTATTAGTATGCTTCTCACTCAAACCCTGAATTGGGGCAGTTCAGACGACGAAGATGATGAGGACCAAATCACCTGTGAACTCGAAGATAGTGATTCTGATTGATTCGGTCTCGTCATGATTATCCTCTTGAAAACAAATCCTGTTTTAATAGTAAACACTCTGTTAGATATTTAACTTTTTTAAATTGGTTTTCTTTTGAAATAAATGCCTAGTTATGATGAATTATTGACTTTTATTTCATAAAATAGTAAAATAAAATATAAAATAATTTTGTCCGGTTTTTATGTAAAATACCCTATGTGCGTCAGTTGACTCCCGGTTCACTCAACCGTAACCTGGACCTCGGTTTGAATTAATGAACCGGCGGTTGAAAGCAAATTTGAAAGATTCCATAACCTAAATATTTGTCGATTTTGAGTTGTGTTTTGCACAGACAAGATTACTATAAGGGTGTTTTGTTTGTTTCTAAGTATAAGAAGAGCCAAACTTTTTAAAATGTCGTCAACATCTTCACCAGAAATTGTAAGAAGTAGATTGGTTTGGGAAATTAGTAGTGACAAATCATTTAGTAGTGACGAATCATCTAGTGACGAGGAAAACCAAATTGTTAGAGCCCCACGGAACTTTCGGATTCGACTTGATCATTTTACCCGATGGAGTGATGAAGAATTTAAGATAAGGTTTCGTCTAAGCAAGCAAACTGTGGGACTATTGGAAGAAAGAATTGGACAGGATATAAGACCAAAAACTGGAAGGTAAATAAAAAACATAATATTTATTTTATAGAAAATTTATTCTTTTTATAAATCATGCAATAACATCAATGCAGCAAATCTTACTTGTTTTACGCTTTTGTGCCACAGGATGTATGCTGCAAACAATTGGGGATTTTGCTGGTATCCATAAATCTACTGCTAGCCGTATTGTGCATAAAGTTATACATAAAATATGTTTATTGGCACCAGAATATATAAACATGCCCGACACTCAACTTGAAACTGATCATGTAAAAGGTCATTTTACAAAATTGCCAAATTTCCACGTGTATTAGAGAGGAATTTCACACATTTATGGTCCTGATGGCCTATGCCATCCAGTTCTCAGAATCCATCAGCCTACCCAAATATGGGCATAGCTGAAGAGTTCTTTGCCGAAGAACAGACTAGACCGTTTTCTAAGAAAATCGTTTCGTAGAAGAGTTTCCTTATATGGGATAAAGATTTCTTGTCTTGACTTGTATATCTGAAGAAGTGACGTAGTAATAAAAATAAGAATTAAAAATAATATTTGTTCAACAAACCAAGTGTATACTCGGGTGATGTAATTCGATAGTAATTAATTATCCCATATTAGTTTTTAATTGCCTATAAAAAATATAATGTATATTAATCATTATTTGTATTTAATAAATATGTATGTGCTTTTTGTTTGTTAGTTATTAAGATGGCAGATAAAAAGAAATAATAAGATTTCACATTAATTTTTATTTTTGTAAAATAAGGATTATGTAAAAAATACATTTATATATTGGATGTTTTTATATAAAAATAATACCAAATATTTTTGAAGTTACTAAAAAATTTTGTAACCTAAGCTAGTTGTAAATAGGTAATTAAAGTCAATAAAAAACATAATAAAATTTAATAATCGTTAATTATTCGTCTGTTTGTTCGTTCGCTCGTTTGAGTCACACTATACATTTTTTCAAGAATAAAAACAAAATATAATTTAAAAGAGTTTTTATTACAATACAGAAAAAAAGTTTTAAATATAATGCATATACAGAGTGATTACAATAAGTCTTTTACTTAAATTATAAAATACATACATATATTAAACACAGTAATACAGACACAATATAATTTTTTTAAATAAAATAATATAAATACTTAGATTTATTTAACATACTGTTAAAAAAACTACATTTCTATTTCAATTCTGGACTACTGACTACACGTTCTAAACAATGTAAATTTGGTAGTTTTGTTGCATATATTTTATCAATAAAATTATGTTTATTAACAGACCGACTACAAAAGCAAAAATACATTTGACAATCGTAACAAGGTCTTGTTCCATCATAATAGTAGTAATTTTGAATTAAATTTGATAAATTCTGAAATTAAAAAAAAAAAACAAAAAATCTGTGACATCTAAAAAAACTATACTAAGTTTTTAGAATAGCCCCAGGGAATGGTATCAGTGTATATACAGGGTGTCCGGGAAAATGTGGGAAATATCTCGCACACGTATGGAACAAATGAAAATAACACGACCAGTTCCTATAAAATTTTTCAGTTTAAGCCCCCCTGCGGAGATATGATCCCCTAAAGGGGGCAGCTAGAAATCGATTTTTCGTGAGTAACTTTTAAAGCGCTATGTATGATTTAATAATATTTTAGTACGATGCATACTAGTAAAGACCTCTTAAAATAGTGCCCTTGAAACTTATATCGCTTCTTTAGTTTGCCAGGGACGGACTAGTTTTCGCACATTATTGATAATATTTTTACGCCCTGTATGGTGAAGACACAAAAAATATGTTTTTGGGTAGTTTAAACCTTTTGCTAAAAAAGGTACTCTTGTTTGACATCGATAAAATGAGCCGTTTTCGAGTAAAAAAGTCTTTGTTTTTCTAATTTTTGTGGGGTTGATATGAGGAAGAATTCCCTTATCATCCACATTTTTATTAAATTCAATAAAAACTGAACATCAACTGCTTAATTAAAAACTTCGTAAGAAGGTTTAACATGGCCTCCGTGAAGTCTGATACACTCACGAGCCCGACGAATTGAGGACTGCTGTACCCGCCACAATAGGCCAACATTATTCCTTATTTGATCGCAGTGAAACATGATTCTCCGGAGAAGTTCCTCCCTACTTTTGACAGGAGTGGAATACACCAAAGTTTTAAGATGTCCCCACAAGTGAAAATCGAGTGGCGTCAAGTCGAGAGATCGAGGAGGCCAGGCAATAGGTCCTCCTCTACCTATCCAACGGTTTGGATAGACTGTATTTAGGTGCTCCCGCACAGCAACGCTGAAATGGGGTGGTGCCCCATCGTGCATGTAGTACATGTTTCGGCGAATTTCAAGTGGTAAGTGTTCTACTAAATAGTAAAAATCGTTCTGAAGGAATTCCAAGTAAAGTTGTCCATTTAGTCGTGCCGGCACACAGTGTTGCGCCTAATGGACAAAAGTCAAAAAATAAAAGTCGGTCGATAATAAAATTACGTACCCTACTATTTACAAAATAGCTGCAGACACTTATCAAAAATATTTTTTTTTTGTAATAAAATTTGTGTAAACAACGGAGCTCCGAAACTTTATCATTTAATTTGTTTATTTTGTCGCCATATAAAATACCCATACTTTAAAATAAGTATTTCTCCGGTTCTGTGCGTATTAGTAGGAAATATTATATTGTGTTATAGTGACCAAAGGTGCTTAGTTACATATAGGTATGTACTGATTTATACTCACTTATTTAATATATTAAATACTAAATAAATGTAAAAATAGCAATATTGTTACAAAAAACAACAGACAGTATCCTTAATATTTCAAATTTAAATATTTGTCAAGTGTTTAACCTAAAACTTATTTGTAAGTGGGGTTTCGATGGCAGCTCGGGACACAGTTTATATAAGCAAAAATTTGAATCGGCATCTAATACAGATGAATATATGTTTTTAACGGCATTGGTTCCAATAAAATTAGTTGATAGCTGCAATAATGTAATCTGGTCCAACCCAAAAACAAATTCTACGTTTTACTGCAGACCCATCAAGTTCGCTTTTATAAAAGAAAATCCTGAAGTTGTTCGTCAAGAAGAAAATGTCATGGTTATGTCTATAAACGAGTTGAAAGTTTATACTACTTCAATTGAAAATAAAGATTTAAGTATTTCCTACGAGATGATTTTGACTATGTTTGATGGAAGTGTAGCAAATATTTTGTCCGAAACAAACTCATGTTCAAAATGCATCATTTGTGGAGCCACTCCCAAACAAATGAACTCTGATATGGTTTTAGATAAATCTCCAGTAACCCAAAACTACCGTTTTGGCATATCAACTCTCCATTGCTGGATCAGGTTCTTTGAGTGTTTGTTGCATATTGCATACCGGTTGCCAATTAAAACTTGGCAAGTGAAAGGCGAAGAAAATAAAGCAATTACAGAAAACACAAAAAGGACCATCCAGGAGAATTTTAAGAGCAAAATGGGTCTTATAGTTGATAAGCCAAAGCCAGGATATGGCTCCACAAATGATGGCAATACTGCCAGGCGTTTTTTCAAAATCCTGTTTTAAGCTCTCAAATAACCGGAATCGATAAAGAACTAATTGAAAAATTTCATTTAATTTTAAGAATTTTGGCGTCTGGTTGTAAAATCGATTTAACCAATTTTCGCTTTTTGCTAAATGACACTCGTAGGTTATACTTACATTTATATAGCTGGTACTATATGCCAAGTTCGGTGCACAAAGTTCTTGTGCATGGCTGTGACATAATTGATTTTTTTGAATTGCCTATTGGGCAACTTGCGGAAGATGCTTTAGAAGCAAGGCACAAAGAATTTAGAAAAATCAGATTATGTAACAGCCGAAAAACTTCACGGGTAAATGCCAACACCGATATAATTTCAACTCTTTTACTGACCTCTGACCCAGAATTATCTTCTTATAGACAATCTACTAAAAAAAATAAAAATATTTTGTATGATAATGAAATAAAAGGGTATATAATTATTGAGAATTCTCAGAACACACTGGTAGAATCTGTTTTTGGCTTAGAGCTATCTAGTTCCTCAAGTAGTGATGATGATCAGTCTGACTAGATTTTGACTTATTTTTCTGAACTTTTTGTCATTTATGAAAAATAGAGGTAATGTAATATTTAGTACACTTAAGACTTGTTTTTTTTCAATATTTTTAAGCAATTTGTAGTGTGTAATATTTAGCATATTAAAAGCTTGTTTTTATGTTTTTTGAGCAAATACTTTTATTTTATTGTTTGTTATGAGACAAGTATAAATTAATTCAGTTATTTTATTATTAATTGCTTTTCTAATTTGGGCGAGGAAAGTTGTGAGCAAACTCTTCTTTTTATATTTTTAACATTATTTTAGTAAAAAGCTTCAAGAGTTAAAAATAAATAAAAAACAAAGTTTACTTTTTATTTTAACAGCTTATTTTAATTTTGTCCAATTACCCCTATACCACGCAACACTGTGCGGCAGTACGAATGGTCCAATCAAGAAATTGCCAACGATTCCTGCCCAGACATTAATTTGTTGAAACTGATGTTGGTGATGCGAGACAATAGTCGCATGAGGATTTTCCCCAGCCCATACATGCGAGTTGTGTAAATTAATTATTCCATTTTTGCTAAAACCAGTTTGCAAACTGCATTCTACGGGGAAAATCTTCAGGAATCAATTCATGCACTTTTTGCAGATGATATGGATACAAAAGATGTTCTTTAAGAATTTCATGTACTATTGTCTTCGACGTATTAAATTGCGCTGATAATTTTCGAGTGCTTGTTGAAGGACTGTCACCTACAGCATTTAAAATATGTTCCTCTAATTGAGCTGTACGTACTGTTCTTCCCCGACCAGCGTCTGTACTTCTTTTTCCAAAATTTCCTAAAAGTATGAAGGGATTTAGTAAATGTATTACTTTTATTAAAATGGAATCGCCCACCATTCTCCCTTAGACGTTGGTCAATTCGTTGAAATGTTTTATGATCGGGAAGTATACGATTAGAATATCTATCGTGGTATTACCTCCTGGCTTCCAAAACATTGCAAGATGCAAGACCATACATCAGGTGCATGTCTGCATATTCACTAAACGTGTATTCCATATTTTCAATTACTTATTCAAAGACGAAATTCAAAAATTAGTTAAGTTAATATCGAAGTAAATAATGAATGTGTCACCGACGTGAAAGTTGACAAGTTCTAAAAGGTGGTAATTTTTTCGTACCTAGATATGTACTTAGCAATTTCCCTAACAACATTTGCAACAAATTCCTGACCTGCTACGAGAGGACTTCAATACTGAATCAAAAATTACAAATTACATCGAAAATAAAATATTGTATTATTAAACAAAAATAAACTCTTATTGTTAAAATAACTTTTTACTCGAAAACGGCTCATTTTATCGATGTCAAACAAGAGTACCTTTTTTAGCAAAAGGTTTAAACTACCCAAAAACATATTTTTTGTGTCTTCACCATACAGGGCGTAAAAAATATTATCAATAATGTGCGAAAACGAGTCCGTCCCTGGCAAACTAAAGAAGCGACATAAGTTTTAAGGGCACTATTTTAAGAGGTCTTTACTAATATGCATCGTACTAAAATATTATCAAATTATACAGAGCGCTTTAAAAGTTATTTACGAAAAATTAATTTCTAGCTGCCCCCTTTAGGGGATCATATCTCCGCAGGGGGCTTAAACGGAAATATTTTATAGGAACTTGTCGTGTTATTTTCATCTGTTCCATACGTGTGCGAGATATTTCCCACATTTTCCCGGACACCCTGTATAATTAACTATGCGTTTATCATCGGAAGGATTTAAAGCTATTTTTCTTCGATCAATAGTGTATACAGGGTGCTTTATTGACCCTATAATTTTTGTGAACATTCGGTAATTTTGTTGTTAAATAAACATTGATAATAATCCTGAAAGGTAATTAATTTTAAAGAAGCTTTTTTTATACCCTTTACCTTTTTTGTTAATAATTCTTTGGACTTACAGTTTTTATTATCACCTAAAACTTTAAAACTGTACATTTTAGATCTAAGACCCACAAATTCGGTCATTATTTTTCCATTATTTTCATCTTTTATTAACCCTTTGACTTTTTTATTTTTTAAAGGAATATTAAAATCATTATTTGGAGAATAATCAGAGGTGTCAAATTTTTCAATATCTTGTTTTATATGGTCATATATATCTTTTACATGAAAATGATAAATAAGTGAGTCTGTATTTGTGTATAATAATTTGGCACTTTCCCCAAATTTGGGTTTAATATAGTTATAATGAAAATCGTAAATAAATGTCTTTGATATATCTAATATTGAAAATCCCGGATAAATGGGTTTATTTAAAGTTATATGTAGTTGTGACATTTCAATTAATACTATGTCTTTATCAAAAATCGTAAGGCTATGAAAATTAGGTTTTGAAATATAATAGTTTGCTCCATATCTACCCGACCACTTTGTCACCAGTTTAACATCTTTATATTTACGAACATTTTCAATTGCCTTGCCATAATTAGCGTTATTAAGGGCCGGTATTATAAATACGAGATTCAACCTACGGTTGATCAAACAGCAGTTGAAATTCAACCGGCGGTTCAGAACTGCTCCGTATTATAAAATATTTTTGGGTTGACGTTGGCCAACCTAAGGTTCTATTTTGATAGTGTTGCCGGTTTTATCGAGATAATTTAGGCCAATAGGAGTTTGATTTTTTGACATTAAAAAGTATGACGTATGGTATATTTCCCGCGTTTTATTGAATAGATGATATTTGATTTTTTTGTTTGACTTGTTCTTGGTGTGAATTTTATTGCAATTATTTGTTAAAAAAAAAATTATGAGTGGAAAAGGAAAAAAATCATTTACACCGATTCAGACTGCCATACTTTGGTAGACTTAGTATTTAAGTTTAAGGAAATAGTTGAATGTAAGAAAACTGATGCTGTAACATGGAGGCAAAAGGTAAATTAGTTTTTTTGTTTAAAAGAATGCCTCATAAGAAATTGTTTTTATTAATTCATGTTTCGATTGGGAAAAAATTGCAGAATTATATAATGCCACTTCAATGGAACCGAGAAACGGGAAGCAACACCGTTGCAAATTTGATAACTTAAAAAAGGACGTTTGTAAGTATGAAAGTCAGAGAAGACAATGTTTAATGAAGACAGGTGGCGATTCCCAGGAAATAGTAGTTAAAGCTATTTTAAAATTGCTTTATGAAAAAATTATTAGTATAACTGGTTTGTCGGTGAAGGGCTTAGAGGCAACGGAAGGTGACAGTGATGTAATTTTAGAAAGTTGTATAGAAAAAGGTAGATAAAACAATAATTTTTGTTTACAATTTATTTTTGGAACGATATTTTTTTACCTTTAATCAGAACCATTTGAAGAATTAAAAACTGTAGAGAATATAGAATTTGAATACTTAAATGACATAAATGACACAATGCCTAGCACATCACAGGTGCTTGAAGTGAATGATGTGCCAGTGGACGAGAAAAAAGTAGAAATTATTGAGAAAACGGGTAAAACACTAATACCCATAAAAACTTATTAATATTCTTTTAAATCTTTTTTTCTTTTTTAGATTGGTCTGACTACACCCCAAGCAGCCTTAGATCAAAAAAACACAGAGTTTTAAAAATAAATAAAAAAAGAAAAACAATGGACATGGACACTGAAGAAAATGACTTGAAGAAAGAGCACTTATTATCGAAAAGAAAATTAATGGAGTCAGAGTCTGTGAGAAATCAAGAGTACCTAGAAAGAAAACAACAAAGGGAAGAGGAAATACACAAAAAGAAACTTAAAAACATTATATTATTAAACACAAAACTAGAATTAGAAATTGAGTTACTAAAAAGACAATTACGTAACTAAATAAAGATTTTGTATTGAAAAACATTTTGTTTTTATGAAAATTTGATTATTTAGAATAGATGAAAGTGATACATAATATTGATTATTAATATATCATTTAGGAGCTAAACTAAATACTTTATACATCAATAAAAAAATTAAAAGTAAACTACATCCTACAACTGTATTTATTTATATATTTATTTGAAGTTTAATTATCATCTTGTTCTAGTAAGTTTAAAAAATATAAAAGAAATTCCTGCCTATAATTTTGAGGTTCTCCTAGTCCATTTCTAACACCTTCCTCCATATCATTGTGTTCATCCTCGATTTGCATTTCAACAAGTGGATCGTCAATGGGCTCTGGTTCATTCATATTACGGGCTATGTTGTGAAGTACAGCACATGCTATAATAATAGGTTTTGCATGGTCAAAAGTCAGCATTATTCCAAGAGAAAGAATAGGAAATCTTCTTTTAGTACTCCAAATAGCCTTTCAATAGGATTTCTACTTCTTATTTGTGATTCATTAAAAAGTTGCTCGACTTCAGTAGTGGGATTTAGGATAGGTGTAATTAGATATTTATTTAACCCATATCCTGAATCTCCCAACAAGATTGAATTACCCAATTCATTGCTATCAAACCGTGCTTTCAAGAGGCTGTTGGCAAAAATGGTTTGATCATGTATTGAGCCCGGCCATCGAGCAAGAATGTCCCTAGTATATAAATTTGAATCTCTTGAACTACTTGCACATTCAGTGAAAAGTAACCTTTTCTATTTCGAAAATACTCTGCATCTGGTCCTCCTATAAAAATATTTAGAATATTCAATAAATAAATCTAATATAAATAGTGCTTAACATACCTGGTGAAATAATTTTAAAATGAGTACAGTCAATTGCTCCTATTATAATAGACTCATCTACGTGAACACCGTGGAATATTCGTAGTTTTTCTGACATTATATCCAAGCGATTTTAAAAAATTATATTTGTGGAAGAAAGTGTAGCTTGATTACGAGGCACCACCTTGTCGATGGGACGTAGCAATGCAAATGAATTTCACTTAAATAAGTGTTAGTAATATATTTGCCCCGAGGTTCAAATATTATTGGCATACCTTTTAAGTTCTAATCGAACAACTATCTCTTCGTTATTAAAGTTAATAAGTTGAGAAGTTTGATCCACAATAGATAATGTTATATTATCTATACTTTTTCTATTTATTACAGGTAGATATATTAGATTTCTTGGCTCTACGCTTACACTATACCCCGGATTAACTGTAGAAGGAAATTCACATAAAATGTGTGAATTATTAGAATTATAATAGCTTCCAGAAATGATATTGCACTTCAATGGTCACAACTTTTGTTACGTTAACAGGTAAATCTGATTCATGCAATACGTTTGGTTTGAGAATCTTTTTGGAAAATCCAAGAAGACGTGCATTACTATCCTCTTTGGCACCATCTTTCATTTAACCGACATTATCTTAAAACGTATATTAGAACTTGAAGATTTAATCGATAGCCGACTAAATATCTTAAGAACATTAGATTTTCCGCTATTTTATACACATGTAATAAGATGTGTCCAAAAAATTATGCAAAACTGTGGAAATAAACTGTGTAGTTTAGATATAGCAAAAATGTTAATAAATGCCTTAAATACAGCTAATGCTTATTGCATATACGAATGTCTTATCTATAATTACGAAAAATTTTGTAAAGATTTAGAGAGGATATGATGTAATTATTTAAAAAATAATAATAAACCAAATTATTATAAATACCTTTAATTATGCGTTTTATTTTAGTTTACTGTAAAAAAGTGTAGAGAATAAGTGAAAAAATAAAAATATATAGTTTAAAAATGGGTGGATATAATGGTAAATGTGATGTTGAACGAGTTGGACAAGTTATATCGACGTATCAGCAAAACATTAAACCATTAACTCAATTTAATAAAGAAGATCTAAAATACTTTCCAGCATATATATGTATTGACAAAATGATACCTGGGCGGAAAATTGGAAGGTACTAACACCAGTTAATAATGATTCAACTCTTCGTATTTTGCAATATAAAGTACCACCATCCTTACCATCTTTAAGTCAGCTGTCTTACAAACTAAGAATGATATTCGAAAATAGATCGCACAATAACAAACAAAAAAAAAAATTCACGTAATTATTTCATTTTTTTATTTATAAAAATATCTAATTTAATTAGCGGAAATTTTATGCACTTCTTATCTCTAAAGTGCAGGGTTAACGTGTGGGAGGACTATCTATACATAAGTTGCTTCAGTATAAAATATTCAACCATTTCTTATTAAAAAAATTATTTTAAATAATGCATAATCTTGTGCCGCATTATTTTTTATTATGCAACGAGACTGCGTCTTATATTCCTGAGAATTTATTTAGAACATGCTGAATAAGTGTACTAAATAACTATAAGTTATATAAGGACGAAGACTTAAACATAATTGCTTCACTATTACGCCAATATAATTTGTTTTTTCGGGACAGTATTTTTCAAGTCATTATCAGACTTCTGTTACATTTGGTAATTGTAATTTAAAAACATGTCTCTACTACCTACGCACAAAACCTAAGTGGACTGTTAATTTTGCATATGAGAAGTTGTAATTGAAGCACCCTGTTTGTTTTATATGCACATGCATTTAAACAATTTTCCTTTGCATTATTTTCTCAATTGCAAACAAATTAAGTGCGTGATTTTACTCCTAATATTACTATTATAATTTAAAAAAGTTAAAGTGACAGTTAAAATATAATGTATCCAATTAGATTTCACCAGATTCCTGTGATTAATGGATATGTCAGCGGACAAGATGTTTTCGAAGAAGAAAAAATAGAAAAAAAATACTGTGCGAAGCCAAGAAAATTTATGCAAATAATGTAACTGATACATTGGTGAGTTACAAAATAAACCGGGAAAGAGAAATTATGGACTTGAATACATTTAAAACAAAGATGTGCTCAATATCAGTAAATGCAGTAATGCAATTTCCGTGGAGAAATTATTCCAAAATTAACCTAGACATTCCAGCAGACAAAAAATTGCTCTATGAAAATATTATTCATTTCTACTGCTCCCTAAAGAAAATAGAACACGATAATGAATTGGCGTATGCACAACAAATGCTTATCAGTAAATGCAGTAATGCAATTTCCGTGGAGAAATTATTACAAAATTAACCTAGACATTCCAGCAGACAAAAAATTGCTCTATGAAAATATTATTCATTTCTACTGCTCCCTAAAGAAAATAGAACACGATAATGAATTGGCGTATGCACAACAAATGCTTAAAGAAACCTTGGAACGATATTGTAAAATTCGCTCAATGCAAAAAGTATTAAGATTAAGAAGACAACTTGCCAACCAACGTAACACGCTAACTCGTACTCGCAGCCATTCAGTATAAATAGAAAAATTATATTAATCATTAATCAGTTGCAAAGAAACTTTCTTATTGATTATTATTAAAAAAATAATAATAATAATAAAATTATCTAGTGATGGACTTTATAAAACTTGAAGAAGCTAATAACTTTAATTTAAAAGATATAAAAGAGCTTTTAGAATTATCCATTAATAGAAAATACACAATCCACGATCTTGAGCAAAAGAACACGAAAGTTGGGAAGGCGATGCTAGCAGATTTGGGAAATTATTCAGTTTGGCTACCAAGAAGATTCAATGATGTGTTTACTGAAGAAGCAATAGAAGATTTTAAGGCTTATCATGCTGGAAAAATGTATTTAGTTGTAAAGAAAACAAAGAAAATCAGATCCAATAACTGTGCAATTATCGATATAAAATCATATTAGGTTTTTCGCTATTTTATACACATGTAATAAGATGTGTCCAAAAAATTATGCAAAACTGTGGAAATAAACTGTGTAGTTTAGATATAGCAAAAATGTTAATAAATGCCTTAAATACAGCTAATGCTTATTGCATGTACGAATGTCTTATCTATAATTACGAAAAATTTTGTATAGATTTAGAGAGGATATGATGTAATTATTTAAAAAAATAATAATAAACCAAATTATTATAAATACCTTTAATTATGCGTTTTATTTTAGTTTACTGTAAAAAAGTGTAGAGAATAAGTGAAAAAATAAAAATATATACTTTAAAAATGGGTGGATATAATAGTAAATGTGATGTGATTCACGTAATTATTTCATTTTTTTTATTTATAAAAATATCTAATTTAATTAGCGGAAATTTTATGCAATTCTTATCTCTAAAATGCAGGGTTAACGTGTGGGAGGACTATCTATACATAAGTTGATTCAGTATAAAATATTCAACCATTTCTTATTAAAAAAATTATTTTAAATAATGCATAATCTTGTGCCGCATGATTTTTTATTATGCAACGAGACTGCGTCTTATATTCCTGAGAATTTATTTAGAACATGCTGAATAAGTGTACTAAATAACTATAAGTTATATAAGGACGAAGACTTAAACATAATTGCTTCACTATCACGCCAATATAATTTGTTTTTTTCGGGACGGTATTTTAAGTCATTATCAGACTTATGTTACATTTGGTAATTGTAATTTAAAAACATATCTCTACTACCTACGCACAAAACCCAAGTATACTGTTAATTTTGCATATGAGAAGTTGTAATTGAAGCACCCTGTTTGTTTGATATGCACATGCATTTAAACAATTTTCCTTTGCATTATTTTCTCAGTTGCAAACAAATTAAGTGCGTGATTTTACTCCTAATATTACTATTATAATTTAAAAAAGTTAGATTTCACCAGATTCCCGTGATTAATGGATATGTCAGCGGACAAGATGTTTTCGAAGAAGAAAAAGATAGAAAAAAAATATTGTGCGAAGCCAAGAAAATTTTAGCGAATAATGTAACTGATACATTGGTGAGTTACAAAATAAACCGGGAAAGAGAAATTATGGACTTGAATACATTTAAAACAAAGATGTGCTCAATATCAGTAAATGCAGCAATGCAATTTCCGTGGAGAAATTATTACAAAATTAACCTAGACATTCCAGCAGACAAAAAATTGCTCTATGAAAATATTATTCATTTCTACTGCTCCCTAAAGAAAATAGAACACGATAATGAATTGGCGTATGCACAACAAATGCTTAAAGAAACCTTGGAACGATATTGTGAAATTTGCTCAATGCGAAAAGTATTAAGATTAAGAAGACAACTTGCCAACCAACGTAACATGCAAGCTCGTAAGCGCCGCAGCCATTCAGTATAAATAGAAAAATTATATTAATCAGTTGCAAGAAACTTTCTTATTGATTATTATTAATAAAAATAATAATAAGAACATTATCTAGTGATGGACTTTATAAAACTTGAAGAAGCTAATAACTTTAATTTAAAAGATATAAAAAGCTATTAGAATTATCCATTAATAGAAAATAAATCCACGATCTTGAGCAAAAGAACACGAAAGTTGGGAAGGCGGTGCTAGCAGATTTGGGAAATAATTCAGTTTGGCTACCAAGAAGATTCAATGATATGTTTACGGAAGAAGCAATTGAAGATTTTAAGGCTTATCATGCTGGAAAAATGTATTTACTTGTAAAGAAAACAAAGAAAATCAGATCCAATAACTGTGCAATTATCGATATAAAATCATATTAGGTAAGTCTTTACTATTATTTAATTTAGAACTATTTTTATTACATTTTTTGTTAAAATTTAATTTTTACATATTGAACCTATTTTAATTAGACTCGTTTTCTTTGTTACAGATTATTCTTCAAACAAAACGAACATTTAAAATCTTATATTAATATAATGGAGGAGGAACATTGAATCTCTTCTACTGCGACCCTTTATAAAATTACAAAATCTAAGGAAGAAGTTTTATCTATCATTCAAGACAATTCCAAAAACATTGAAATTATAAGGAGCAAGTTGGTTAGTTCTGCTCTATCGCTACCTCGTAAACGAAATTTGGAATATATTTTAGCAATTTTGGAAACGTATCAAATCCAACTTTTTGAAAAACTTCAAGGAATTGTCGGATCAGGTCTTTATTCTAACCCCGCAAGTAGTTCTTCTAACAGTGGTGGAGTAAAATACCAAGAGGTGAGTTTTTTTCTGCATATTAATTGCTTGTACAATATTTTTTGTTTTATTGTTTCAGATTCCTTTTGCCCTTAAAAGAAGGATAGTGTGCGGAGTAATTATAAACAAGAATCATATTATCTCGTAAGCTTTTCTTGAAGATTGTTTTGATACGTTCAAAAATGTAATTCAACAACATGTTAAACGGTTAAAAGCAATTAAAAGTAATGATATCCTTAATGGGTCATATATTAAGCAAGGTGTTGATTCCTTGGAAGAGGTAAGCGATATAAAACATTTTAGCACCCCCATGTCGAAATTTTTAAACATTCAAATTTAAGAGAAATATTTGATTTTTTTGTAAAAACAATTTTATCCGAAATGTCGGAATTTCAGGAAAGTCGAAGTGGTTTTGCTTTAAAAGAAATAATAAATCCTATTTTAAACATTAATAAATTTGAGCCCCTAAAAGGGTGGCTTATTTATAGAAACTCCTTTTACAATTAAACAAACTAATAGCGTATTAAATATTAAGTCTGCTGATAAAAAATGTTTTATTTGGTGCATTTTGACTAGTATTACTAATATTCGCTCAACCAATCTCTCAGACTATCATCAAAACATTTATGATTTTTTTTTTAATTTGAAAGGTATTCAAATGCCTATAAAGATAAAATATATTCCAAAATTTGAAAACCAAAACGATATTGTAATCTCAGTGTACGGGTCGGATACTAAGAATAATACTGTAATTGACCCCTTATACCATACGAAATCTTTATAAAATAATCATGTTATTCTATTATATTTAAGCAGTAAAGAGCATGGCCATTTTTGTCCTATTATTGATTTATCTCGTTTAGTATCTAAACAGCTAAACAAGATGAAATCTCAGAAACACATTTGCACTAGA
Organism: Listronotus bonariensis; assembly: GCA_014170235.1. Taxonomy (NCBI): domain Eukaryota; kingdom Metazoa; phylum Arthropoda; class Insecta; order Coleoptera; family Curculionidae; genus Listronotus; species Listronotus bonariensis. The sequence continues at coordinate 81,247 of JACEGR010002656.1, read as the reverse complement.
TGTCTTTGTTATTATAAAACTACTCAAACATTAGAGGTTCACCTTGAAGATTGCATTAAGGTTGACCCGGTGAAAATTATTTTGCCTGATAAGGATAAAAAATATACTTAAACCCAAAGAAATAAAGAAGACCTTAAAGGGTCCCTTTTTACTATATATGCTGACTTTGAATGTCTTACTCTTAACATCCAGAATTGTGAACACTCTGACTACACCTCGATATTCACTACCTTATCAGGTTTCATGAGCCTTACAGCGCCGCTTATCAGGTGGTTTGTTCATTTGACAGCTCGTATGACCACTTTTGAAATTTACAGAGGGAGAAAAGAACCTATAAAGAGTGGTTTATTGATAAAATTAATAGCAAGAATGTAATAGATAAGGATTAGCCTAATTCTAAAGACTGATAAGCCGCTGAGCGACATTACTGCAGAGGAGCAAGAATATCATATAAAGGCAACTAGATGTCAGATATGTAACTGCCTATTTACGGTCAGAAAACTATAAGGTTTTGGATCATAATCATTTGAGATGGAAAATTTAGAAACTAACACCTTATGTAATAATTGTAATTTGCAATGTAAACTCCTAACTTTATCCCAATTTTTATTTCATAACCTTATGCTTACGTTCTGTATTATATAATAGAATATTTAATTATAGTAATGAAGTAAATCTCAATAAATTCTTGATTTTGAAAAATATATGTGTTTTAAAAATACTTAAACAATTTACTTTTAAAATGTAAGTGATGAAGTATGAGGTTTATTCCTGGTTCTCTGGATGAACTTCAGTGCTTCAGCTAGATCCAGTTTATATTTGTAAAAAAGAATTTTCGGGCGACGAAAAATTTAAAATAATCTGTCAAAAGAATATTTTTCATATGATTATAATTAATATTTTCCATTAAATGAAACCGAATTACCTAATAAGAAATTGCCATCATCTGTTTAAAAAGAATGGTTCTACATAGGTTAAACACGCCTATAGGTTATTTGTAACACGTCACCTCAAGTTAATCATGCGTTCGCAAAATGTATAATACAAAAAAAATATTTCCATAAATAAGCAGTTTGAAGCAATAAATTATTAATGAAATATTTTTAACTTAATAAAATTATGTTTATGATACATTATGCATGATATCGTTAAAATACCCGTTTAGCGCCTTTTCATTTTGTAAACAATTTTGACAAGGTGAGAAATGCACATTAAAATTGAGCCAAAAAATCGTTTTAAAGTCGTCTAGATATGCGCAATAACCACTTTGTTCATTTGTTTATAACGGCAGGTCCAGGGTCGGGTTATTTAACCTGTTAGAGATGAATGGTACTTTAAGAAAAATATAGTACTTCGCGTCAATTTAATTTGTAGTCTAAAATACCAAAATCATTGTAAAAATAGCCAGATTTAAAAAAATTGATATTTTGGGTTGAAATCTAGGTGGCTGTTACAAAAAATTTATGAAACTAATTATTTTTAATGTTATTTCTTAATTCTAACTAAACAGAAATCAAAATATATATTTCATCCAGTGTTTTAAAACCACTGAAGTAAAAAAAAATAGTTAACGCGAAAATTGGGATAATTTATATAAGTATCGATAATAAGCCAAAAATCGATATCACATTGCACATCCTTATTTATGTGTCAAAGTCAAACCTTAACCTCTAAATATTTTAACAGCTGACTACAAATTCCGTTTTTACCATGTGATCCTAGAATCAGAAATCCATGCCTTTTTTATTTGTATCTGCAGTGCTTTAAATTATCCTCACGTGTAAAATATTGTATACAGGTAAGATAAAAATGAATTAATTTTACTTTTAAACATTTGTATGGAATATTTTCTAACAAATCACCTTATTTTTAGATTATGGTATCAAGGAAAAAGCCAAAAGGATTTTAATCATGTTAGAGCAGATTTTGCAAACAAAAACTGTGTGTTGTAAAATACCTATATCCTGGCAGGTCTTTACAAACACAAACTAGTTAGTGTGAGCTTTACAATGAAGAAAAAGGTAGGCTTACATTTAAACTTCTAAATAACTTTTTCGAGCACTTCTATAACGCGTTTGTGGTTAAATTATGTTGAAAGATTGTATATAACGGTTAGATCCTATGGATCTGTTAACAAAAAGTTTGGTAATTATCTAGAAACCGGCCGCAACTCCGATTTTAATAAAATTTGGTATACTGGGGCTTTTGGGGCGCTGATCACGAATCTGAAAGATTTTTGGTAATTTTCTAGAAAATGGGAGCAACTCCGATTTTGACGAAATTTGGTATACGGGGGTTTTTGGGGCGCTGATCACGAATCTGAAAGAATTATTTGGCGGAAACGTTTCGTTCTCGAGATATCCATCATCAAAGTTCAAATTTGAACTAAGCTTATTTTCACTATATTCCCCCTTCTTTTTGCACACAATTCTTGATTTAAAGCTAAAGTGTCACACAATATTTGATTTTCACCTTTTAAAACCCCGTTTTTCTACGTTTTTACATTATTTTTGCATTAAACTGCATAGCTATACTTTGAATCATTTTAATCCCAGTTTGCCATGAAGCCCTATGTGTATGTATGGTTGCCGGATTATCAAAGAAAAGCCACGCAATTTAATTCAAAAATAATGTAAGCAACAAACTGAGGTTGTGAAAATCAGATATTGTGTAACATCAGCAAGTATCTACGAAGGAAGAATATAGTGAAAGTAAGCTTAGTTCAAATACCAACTTTGATGATGGATATCTCGAGAACAACGTTTCCTGCTTTCAGATCGTGATCAGCTGCTCCGCATACAGAATCTCGTCAAAATCAGAGTTACCATTTTCTAGAAAATTACCGATTTTTTCGGCAAGTAGAAAAACTATCCTTAGTTTCACTATATTCGGCCTTCTTTTTGCACAAAATTCTTTATATTACATTAAATTGACACACAATATTTTATAAACATCCTTAAAAAACATTTATTTCACATGTTTTTTCATTAAATTCTAGACAATTACTACAGTTGGTATTTAAACTAACCTTATTTTTACTATACCCTCCCTTCTTTTTGCACATAATTCTTGATTTTAAGTTAAAGTGGTACACAATATTTGATTTTCAACTTTTAAAACCTCATTTTGCTACGTATTTTACACTTTTTAAAATTAAATTGTGAAGCTTAACTTTTGATATTTTTAAATTGTGGCGAATGCGCCGGAACATTTTCAATCCTTTTCAATTTATTTGATAAAAGGTGTAAAATACATAAAAAACGGGGTTTTAAAGGTGAAAATCAAATATTGTGTACCACTTTAACTTAAAATCAAGAATTGTGTTCAAAAAGAAGAGGAATTATGGTAAAAATAAGGTTACTTCAAATGCCAACTTTGATGATGAATATCTCGGAAACGAAACCTTGCCGCCAAAAAATGCTTTCAGATTCGTAATATGCGCCCCAAAAAACCCCCGTATACCAAATTTCATTAAAATCGGAGTTGCGGCCGGTTTCTAGATAATTACCAAAAGTTTTGTTTTAGTTTCTACCACGTCTATTTTTGTCATCGTAGGAATTACTAAAAAACTCATTAATTTGGTATACCGAGGGTTTTTGGGGCGCGGATCACGAACCTAAAAGAAGTTTTTTCGGAAACGTTTTGTTCACAAGATATTCATCATCAGTTAAAAATCAAACTAACTTCATTTCCCATTTTTTGTACACAATTCTTAATTTAAAGCCAAAGCGGCCCACAGTTTTTCTATGTATTTTACACCTTTTATCAAATAAATTGAGGTTTCCTTTTAAAAACAGTGCAACCATGTATAACTGCCCCACTATAGCTTGCTCCGATTTAAAACCATTAAAAGTGAAGCTATGGAATTGAATCCAAAAAGAGTACAATACACAGAAAAATTGGGTTTTAAAAGGTAAAAATTAAATATAGTATGCCACCTTAGCTTAAAATTGGGAGTTGTGTGCAAAAAGAAGGTAAAAGAAAGTAAAATTAAGTTTGTTTGATTTTCAACTTTAATCATGGATTTTTTTATCTTTGGACCATCCACGAAGGCTGAAAGCCTAAATACTAACGTGTCTTAAGCAGGGTAAGAGAAAGTTTGTTAACACGGGACTTAAAAACTTGAAGATTTGGGGGAAGGAAAGTCCTCCGCTGGCAGTAGGTTCCATAGTCTAGAAACTCTAGGGATAAAAGCCCGAACGAAATGGGAAGTTCGGGGCCTGTCCAATTGAACTGTATGGGGATGCATACGCGCGGCACCACGAGTTTCTCTGTTGGAAACTGCAAGAAAAGGGACTATACTGGATAATTCGTCGGAGCAGAAACCGTAAAAGTATCTATAGAAGAGCGATAGATCTCCCACAGCTCGACGATGGGCAAGAGAAGGAAGTCTTTGAGTAAGTAAAGGATCATTAATAAGACGGACAGCCCTTCTTTGAATGGCATCAAGAATGCTGAGGGTTGTAGGGAATGCCATTTCCCAGACATGAGAACAATATTCCAGAGAGGGTCAAATTTGGGACACAAACAAAGTGTATAAATTGGAAGGGAAAAAAAACTTTTTGGCTCGGAAAAGAAAGCCAAGCTTTTTTGAAGCCGCGGTGGCTATAGGTACAATGTGTTTATGCCAGTTAATGTTATTCTCAAATGTGACGCCCACAAGGTTAAAAGTGTCCCCGCTCTGCAAAACCATATATCTTGGAAATGAAGCGTTTTCAAAAAAAATCCTTTTAAATTTGTGATCAGTGCCTTAAAAAAACCCCATATACCAAATTTGGTCAAAATCTGAGTTGCTCCCACTTTCGAGATAATTACCAAGAGTTTTTGGTAAATAAACAGGTAGGGATGATGTCAGAATGCATAAACAGGGCCATATTTTTTCTATTTCTGCAAGTATAGTGACTCTGTCCTATTCTTATTTAATAATGGCAATGATATATTTTATATCGTTGATAATGTTAAACATTCCACTTTATAATCTAGATTATTGGGGCAAAATCTCGTTGTCAATTGTTGTTTGTAAGTTATGAACAAATATATTTTTTGAAATTTACTACCACTCAAAAGGTTTTGTTTTTGTAAATAAATGTCTTTTAGTGCGGAAACTTCTTTGGAGTGTGGTCATTATTCTATAAGCAGGATTTTTTTATTTTTTAAAATAAAGCTAGTTGGTATTAAATTCAGATTTTTTTATTTTGCATTTATCGGTTACTTACCAGGGATCATAAATATAATGTTTATGACAGTGTGTCCCAGGATAGCTGGTCGCATGGTTAAAAACTAATAAATGCAAAATGTTACTTTAATTGGCATTATACAGGGCGAGTTATTGCTAAAAATATGAAAAATGACCAAAAGTAAAATACATTTATTTTTAAAAATAGGAACATTTTTTATAAGTAATATAAAAAAATATATTATAAATTATGTTCTTAAGAAATATTTCTTAGCGCAGATTTAAATCCTAACACATTTTTTTTTTAGATTGTAGCAGGAAACACTGGAAAAGAATTAAGACTTTTACAGCAGATATTGAAATACCTTACAAGGAGCCTTAGCCTTTTTCGCAAATCTACATGTATGTTTAAACCCAAATAGTTAGGACAAAAATATGTTATGCTTTCTAAAAGAAATGGTTCGAAGTTTTAAGCTGATGTGAAGGTATGTTTAATAATGCAATAGTTTATTTTTATGAGAACACCCATATTTTGTGGAGGGCCTGTACTTACGCTATTGCTTAAACAACAAACATTTTGTTTATGATCCATTTTTTGGTTATTGGCAAAAAACAGATACTTTAAATTTACTTCAATTTACCAAAGTGGCCAAAAAATGTAGATTGTATGAGTTGCACTAAAGAATAACTTTGTTATTTACATATATATATATCTACAGGGTGAGTTAGAAGTCTGACAAAGCTCATTTACTCGTAATCCATAAAACTTTTTTAATTTATTTTTTGTAGGTATATAGACAGGCATAAACTTTATATTTTAAAATTATTTTGATGTATACAGGGGTGTTCATAAAAGCGTGACGACATAAATTTGTTTTTTTTTACATAATACACCTTGTATTTTATATTTTTGTTTAATTCCTCTTTACATTATAACACTTTTTTGTTATAGGTTATATGGGGTTAAATCTTTAAATTTGGAAAATATTGTAGTTTCTTTTCAAAAAATTGAATATTAAGGACATTTTTTATAACACTACCATTCTCCCAATTTTGATTTTCTTTTGAAGTTGTTTGGGTAGGCAAGTACCTTATTGACCACATTTGGACATTTTATTAATAAGATGTATTTTGATTATACAGGGTGTCAAGAAAACAGTGGTAAACTTAGAAAAATTGAAACCTTCAAAACTTCCTTACTTTAAATGGAACACCCTGTATTTTCTTTTATTGTTGGGTCATGCCTTTTAATACCTATACATTTCCTTAAGGTTGCCTATACCTAAGTCAAGTACTTTTTGTAATATTTTTTGTTTTCTTTTTGTTTAAGAAAATATAAGTTTTAAATGGGACACCCTGTATTTTTCTTATCATTACTCCGGGTATTTTAATATTCATACATTTCCTGAGGGTTGAACGATACCTTGGTCAAGTACTTTTGCAATATTTTTAATTTTCTTTTTTTTTTAATTTTAGTTTCAGTTTAGGATAATTTTTACGGATATCATAATTTAACTTCAAAACTAATATTAAAAAAAAAACAAAAATTAAAAATATTGCAAAAACAACTTGACTTAGGTATAGGGAAACACTTATGTATATATATTTTCTAAATTTGAAGATTTAACCCCATATAAGCTATAACAAAAAGTGTTAGAATTTAAAGAGAAATTAAACCAAAGTATAAAATACAGGGTGATCCATTTAAAAAAACATAATTTTATAAAGTCACACTTTTGTAAGCAACCCTGTATACCTCAAAATATTTTTAAAATATGAGGGTTATGCCTAGCTATATACCTACGAAAAAGAAATCAAAAAATTTTATGGATTAAGAGTAAACGAGCTTTGTCAGACTTCTGACTCACCCTGTATATAAAACACATGGTTTATACAAAAGTAAGGTTAAGTCAAGTTTAGCAAAACCTTAATAAATTTTTTTTAAAAGGATAATTTAGACTGTTCGACTAAAACTAAACTAAGCACAGATATGAACATGTAAAAGGTCCTCTAGGCCTTGTGGCTGTAGAAAAAACAAAGAAAAGTTAATAAAACATAGTTTTTGCATTATTTTTTGGTAATTTTCTAGAAAGTTGGGGCAACTTCGATTTTAACGAAATTTGGTTTACAGGGGTTTTTGGCCCGCTGATCGCGAACTTTTTGTCAAAAACGTTTCATTCTCGAGATATCCATCATCAAAGTTGAAATTTAAACTCATCCTATTTTTATTAAATTCCCCCTTTTTGCACACAATTCTTGATTTAAAGTTAAAGTGGCACACAATATTTGATTTTTTCCTTTTAAAACTTCATTTGTGTACCTATTTAACATTATTTTTGCAATAAATTGCATAGCTTCATTTTCAATCATTTTTAGTGACAGCAGGCTACAATGACACCGTGTGGCTTCTGTCGAGGGAAATGCTTTCTGCCTGGGCAAGTCACTTCATGAAAAATAATTTCTATTTTAAAGCCATTTACCTAGGAAAATGGCATATGATGTGGTCTTTGTTGGGCAAATGACTGTGATATATGTGATAACACATTAGGCGTACAGCGTGCTTTGCAGACTATAGTAAAAGTACAAGCATGTGTAATTTGATTGGTTCGAAGCGCTATAGAGGGTCATGCAAAACTGCCACATTGGGGGAGGAGGGGGTCATGGTTGGTTAAACCATTTTTGTATTTGCTTTATAAAGGAATTTAAAACATATAATTTGACTAATCAGAACTAACTATGACCCCCTCCCCCAATGTGACAGTTTTGCATGACTGTCTGATTAAGTAAATATTTCTATTTCCATTTGTCTACAAATTGGTAGGCAAATAGAATCAAATGCTGACTTATAAGTCAAATAGCATTTAAAAATGAAAATACACTATATGCCCAGGCAGAAAGCTTTGACTATACAGAAGCCATTTTCCTTAAATTACCATTTGACTGCGACATATACATGGTTGCAGCGTTTTTAGGCTTGAGATCCACAAAGAAAGTTTCGTATCAAGTTTTTGTGTCATGAGTCAAAAATGTTATAGTCCAAGAGCCCGTGAGCGGCAGACCTTCGTTATTTTGTAAAAGCTGAAATGTTTTTAGTGCCTGCTCCCAATATAGGTAGAAGCAATGGTAGACTACGAAGTTTGACTCATAGTGGCTTGGGCAGGTACCAGATACCAAAGATTAATGAATTGTAACTAAACTTTTGTAATTTTGAAAAAGCTTTATTTTTTATATATTACTTGGGTATATATTGGAAGATACTTTCTCACTCGCCAGACAGTTTTGAGAGTTCCAAACCCTTGGTAGACAAACATTTTGGGGTGACCCAATGGTCCGAGAAAGTCCAATATATCTGTTATTTAACAAGATATTACAAAAAAGTCTTAAATGAAATTGTAAGGTTTCCAAATTGACATGTCCTAAAAATATTTCGATGCATACAAAGTTTCTCAAAAAAAAATCCTAATGCTGTGAGGTTAGTTTTTTGTTTTGTTTTTTGGGACAGTCTGTATACATTAAAATATTTTTAGGACATGCCAATTTAAAAACCCTACAACTCTCATTTAAGACTTTTTGTCATATCTTGTTAAATAACAGAAATATTGAACTTCCTCAGATCATTGGGCCACCCCAAAATTTTGTTTGCCAAGGGGTTGGAAACTGTCAAAACTGTCTGGCGACTGAGAGAGAATAATTTTCTAATATATGTACCCAAAGTAACATATATAAAATTAAGCTTTTAAAATGACAAAAGTTAAGTTACAATTCATTAATCTTTGGTATCTGGTACCTGCCAAAGCCACTAAGAGTCAAACTTCATAGTCTACCATTGCTTCTACCTATGTTAGGAACATGCACTTTCAGCTTTACAAAATAACAAAGGTCTACTGCCTACGGACTCTTACTCTATAAAAAGATAAAAAAATGCAAAAATAGAATGTTTTGTGGCTTGTTTTGTTTATTTTAATTTTACAATATGCATTAAACGATTACTTTCCTTATTTGGAAAACTTTTCCTTCTACATTTTTTTTCGACGACCACAACTAAAAACATATTGGGTAATTGGAGAAGAAAATAAGGTATATATTTTTTCAATTTTTGTTGAATACATTTGGAACCTTGTACATCCCACAAAAAATAGATACCTAAGGTTTGGTCTACTTGTAACTAGTTTACACAAAATTTAGATATTTTAAAGAAACCTTTTTAGAAGCAGGTAAAGGCTGAAAAAAATATAAAAATTAAGTGCAGCAGGTTCGCTAGCTATTTTTCTTGTTAAGTTGTATAAAACCCAAAAAATTGTGGCATACCCTTTAAAATTGTGTTAGCTTATTATATTTTATCTTGGTAACCATTTTATTATGAGTAAAACTAATATATTTTTTTCTTTTAGGAGTACTGGAATACTAGGCAGAAAGAAAGCTAGGTAATTGTCTCGAAAGTGGGGTTTGATCAAAGGACTCCGCACAAACCCTATAAAGGTGTCCTCGGTTAAATTTTCTGAAGCTTGGCGTAGAGGTAGCTCTCAGCATGCTGTCTCAATTCTCGCAACCTCCTAAAATCAACCCCAGACCCTCCAAATACGCCGTAAAGTAAGTTAGGATGTTTAAGAGCTGTATTCGTCCGAGTTTGCGCACAGAGATGCATATCTCTCAGCATGATGATGATGCAAATTTAACTGAGGGAACAACTTCATGAGGTTTCTGCGAGGTCCTCTGGAATACGGGGGTTTTTGGGCGCTGCTTACGAATTTAAAAACATTTTAAATCGTTTTTGAGATAAACATCATCCAAGTTAAAATATCAACTAACCCTATGTTCACTGCATTCCTTCTTATTTTTGCACACAACTCTTGATATAACATTGGATTGACATAAAATATTTTACTAACACCTTCTAAAAAGCAATATTTTTTTAATTTATTTTAAGCTTTGTTTTTATAAAATTGCAAATCTTTTACTCATAAATTTCGCAACCATGCATACACATTTTTCTGTCGCAGACAACTTGATGTAATATGAATCTTTTAAACTAATATAAAGAAGACATCAAATCAATAAAGGTTTTAAACAAGTTTTTATGTAACATAAAATATGAGCCAATTTAGTGTTATATAAGGAATGTTTTCCACAAAGAAGGGGAAATATGGTGCAATTGTGGTTAGTTCTGGTTAGTTCAATTTTTAACTTTGATGATGGATATTTTAAAAACAAAACATTTTTGGATAAAACATATTTAGATTTGTGATCAGCACCCCTAAAAACGTCCGTATACCAAATTTTTGGCTAAATCGGAGTTGCTCCTACTTTTGAGACAATTATCAAAAGCTATTCCATTTATTTCAAGAACAGACCATGAGGACAAAGATAGGATATAAAATATTGTGTTTAGACTTAAATGTAAATTTTATTATACATTAATCGGTTTAATGAAAAAGTTTACTTTTTTAATTATGTAATTATACTTTAATGAAACACAAATAATATATATAATATATAAACCATATTTTGTAGTTCCTTTTTTATTCAGTTGTTAGCACTCATTTAAAGATGAATAGTTTATCTCAATGTAGGTGGTCGTAGGTAGTCCATTTATACATCTCTTATGTACCTAAAAATAACGCAAATGAAATACCTAAATAACAAAAATGTATAAAGAAATCGACAAAGTATTTTTGTTGCAAAATTATTGATAATTGCTTTTAAACTTTATTTTTCATTTTGGTTTGCTATATTTTAAATGTTAATGAAAGTTTTGTAGCTACCGATATTAATAGTTTTTATTATATGATAAAAATAAATAGTTATTTAACGAAAAAGTGTAGTGTTTCCTTATTAAAATAAGAGTATAAGTAAGATATTTTAATATATTGGGTTGTTTTATTAAACTTCAGCTGAAAATCCCAATACAAACATACACATACCAGTATAGAGGGTGTTCCAGAACCTTGAGATCAAACTTCTAGGGGTTACTCAGTGCAACAGTAGATAACATTTGAGTTTAGGGACCCATGTCTGAAAAAGTGTCACAACGGCACTACGGCCCAAAGGCGCGTTAAAATTTAGAAAGACAATGAATTGCCTAAATAGAATTTAATGTATTTAAATTTTCCCTTTTGTACATGATATCATCACAACAATTGTTTAAAATATTAATGTTTAAAAATTGTATTTTATTTTATTGATAGTTTTTTTTAAATTTATTATTTGTATTTTGTTGTGATATTATGTAAAACAGGCAAAAATTAAATGCATTTAATTCTATTTAGGCAATTCATCGTTTTCTACATTTTAACGCGTTTTAGGACCGTAGTGCCGATGATACTTTCCGGACATGGGTCCCTAAACTCAAAAGTTTCCGACTGTTCCCTAAATAACCCCTAAAAGTTTAATCCCATAATTCTGAAACACCCTGTATAAGGAGCTCAAAACCGGTGTAGTACTAAGAAAAACATTTTTTTGGAATATTGGTCCCTAAAGTTCCAAACCTGTTAAATATTCTAAAACTAAACCGAATTTTACTTAATATGTGAGATCCATTCGTCTATTATAAAACTATGACTTACAGTGCTCTAGAAAATAAAAATGCATTTAAACAATAAAATTTTTAAAACAAGGTGATTAAGTACACCACTTTAGTTCTGAAGCCCTCGTATTATGTAGAGTGGCCTAGCCTCGTGCCCAGTGCAAAAATTTTCAGAAATCAAAGAAAGAAGCAAAGAATTTTAGTAATGTACCATATTGATGGACAAAACACAAAACTGTATGTTTTTACCCTTAAATCACTAAGTTTGACCAGTTTTCATAATATTTTTATGCACAAGGTGTAAGTTTTTAAATAATATAATAATAGTAATGGATATTCTTACCTTGTGTGGTAAATTTTATACAGAGCATCTGAATACATAATAAACTTATGTATATGGCTTAGTTAGATTCATATAAAGCTTAACCTTTTTAAATTACCGTCAAATGTATCTTTCTCTAAACTAAATGATCTGCAAAGTATTTATTTTTCTGAATAGCTTCTTTTTGGGGGCACCCTTTTCGTATTATTTTCTCTGATTTTATGGAACTAAGTACTACTAACTAAAACATAAAAAAAAACATCTTTTAGATAATTTTAATTATTAAAATTGTAGCTTTAAAGTACTCACATGTTAATACTATTCTTGGCGTTTATTAGTGCTTCTTTACTTCTGACTACCACACTCAAGACAAAAGCACTTTCACAGTACTAATAAATTGATCACCGGGTGTGAAAACAGGTTTTTGCGGATATTTCAAATGATATTTTCTTCTAAAAACATAGGAGAAACTTTTAGGTAGTTTAAACAGAAATTCTTCTTTAAGAGTGCTCACATTTTAATACTATTCTTGGCCTTTTTTCAGTGCTTTTATTGGTATACGTCAATGCACAGCACGCAAAAATTCTTTCACAATACTAAAAAATGGCTAAATAAATTCTTTTTGCCCCTCAGTAGTGGAACTAAACTTTAAAACTCGTATTTACTCTCAAAACGATTAAAATAAAAGTAAGGTTACGGTAAAGGTGAACGTTGGGTTGGTTGCCTACGTTTTTCGTTCGTCAGGATGACTGGTGAAATATTTAGCGACACAAGGGATTTTCAAAATTCAGGATATAAATTTGAATAACTTTTAAAACAAAAGAGTCGAAGCATGATTAACGGAGGTCACGGTTAAATAACCTATAGGTTAAATAACCTATGTAGAACCATCATAGCAACATTATTATTTATTATTATTAGAAATATCGGTTTTATTAACTGTTTTTTCTTGCCACGAAAGTGCGCCTTCTTGACTGCTGAAATAATGAGTAAATGCTTCCCTGACGTCAAACCCTTCAGCATTGGCAAATCCACCAGTTCCACGTATAGATATCATATTTTTGGTTGGTACATCATTCAGATTTACGTCTTTAAGAAGCAGCTTATTGTCTTCAAGAAAAGAATCTCGAAGCATGTTATGAATACAACAGGCTGTCATAATCAAATCATCTGTCACTTCTGGTTTTACAGCAATTGGTTGATAGAATATTCTAAACACCTGGCTTAAAAGGGCAAAAGCATTTTCTGAAACTCTTCTTGCTCGCGAGAGTCTGTAATTAAATACTGCTTTCTTAACATCCAAAGAAGCAACGTTCCGAGTGAATGGTTTCATAACATGTTTTGATAATCGAAAAGCCTCATCTCCGACAATTATATAAGGCAGAGCAACATCCGAATTGGGCAGCGTACATGGAGGAGGATAAAATGTTGAATCATTAATCAATCGCCCAAGATTGGATTTGGCTAATATGCCACTATCACCTTCTTTACCATAGGATCCAACATCAACCATTATAAATTTATAGTTAGCATCTACAAACGCCAACAGCACAATCGAAAAGAAATCTTTATAGTTATAAAATAAAGATCCACTTCTTCCGGGACAAAATATACGCACATGCTTTCCGTCTACAGCTGCAACGCAATTGGGAAAATTCCATTTATGAGAAAACTCTGCTGATCTATTCAAATGATGTTCTATCGTGGGCACTGGCATAAATATAGGTGGAAGTCGTTGTCGTAAAAGGCGTAGTACCAACTTCACAATGCGGCTAATGTATCCAGGTGATATTCGAAATGAGAAAGATAAAGAGGCAAACGTCTCCCCTGTGGCAATGAATCTGAAAATAAAAAGTTATAGATTATTTGGAAAGTATTTTAATAGAACCGATATTGTATTTTTTATTCCGAACAAAATATTTTGAATTTACCAATTTAAAATAATAAAGCAACTCTAAGAGTATCTAAAATAGATACAATAAATGTTTGTTTCGTTTTTTACAGTCGACGATTGCAGAAAACGCTGGAAGAACATTCGTGATACATACAACAGACGTAAACGCAATAAGCTGCCAACAGGCTCCGCAACAAGCGCAAAAGGTTCAAAATGGTACCTCAAAGATGCGCTATCCTTTCTGGATACTGTGGAATCGGAGCGAAAGTGAGTAGATATACAGGGTGTCCAGTAACTCAACCGACAAACTTTAAGGGGTGATTCTATAATAAAAAATAAAAAAACTTCATATATTCATTTTGAATCCCCGTTTAGTTAAGAACAACTTTGATCTCTTGACTTTTTTTGTTTGATGTACGGTTTTCGCGTAAATAAATAGAACCCATTTCTTGTCATGATTAAATCCCTATCTAATTAAAGAATAAATAATAACAAAGCTTATTTTTAATTGTAGAATTTTATATTAGCAATACGAAATGACCATGCTAAAAAATGGTTTTTATTTTTTATGCAAAAACCGGTTATCAAACAAAAAAAGTCAAGAGATCAAATTTGTTCTGAACTAAACAGGGATTTAAAAGAATTTTTATTTTAGAAAAATTCAGTGGCGTACCATTTTTTCTTAAAAAATATTTACCCTAAACCCCTTGTGGACGACACTGGCAAAAATTTATTTTTTTCTTTTAGGTCAAAAAATGTCTTCTGATGCATAGGAGATGTCTTTCAAATTTTTTAAAAATATTTTAATTGGTATAAAAGTTAGATAAAAACACAATAATTTTTTTAAAATTTTTAACACCCTATAGTTTAAAAACTTAGACGTTTAGGACATAAAATATGTTTATATGAAGTTTTTTTCTTATTTTTTATTGTAGAATCACCCCATAAAGTTTGTCGGTTGAGTTACTGGACACCCTGTATATTCACTGAAGCTAAAATTATAAATTAGTAACTCCTATTGTCACTCGTTTCAGGAGCACTTCAAACGTGCCGAATCCAAATGGGCTAGACGTTAGCTGCGAAGAAGACAACGATAATACTTCTGACATAAATGAAAATGAAGAAGAGAACCCATCGGAAAAAACTGTTTTATCAAAAAGAAATTTTGTCAGGACCTAATAACGATGAGCAGAAAGCAAACAAATCAGACAGAGAGGAACTTTTTAGAGAAGAGCGACCAGTTCAAAAGGAAATAGTGCAACGAAATGGTTCAAAACGTCAGAAAATTACTACGGAACAAATTTTTAATGTGCTTCAAAGGAATAGAGACGAAAGATCAGATAATCAAGCAAGATTACTTAATGCACTGGAAACTCGGAAAGTGGAAGAAGATGCTATTGATGTATTTTTCAGAAGTATGGCTATATCTGTCAAAAAGCTTTCGCAATCTTCGCAGATAAAAGCTAAAATGGAAATTTGTCGCATTGTTAGTGACTTGGAATTGATGGAACTGCAGCAGTCACCATCCCCTAGGCATGTCGCGCCACAATCATTTACTACTCTTCCCATCTATCCCATTCGATCTCCTGCGAGTACATACGATTTACCAGCCGGACCTTCTGACATATCACAACACTCTCGACCATCCACCGGTTTATCCATACATTCAGTCACTTCTCCTGAACCTTCCCCTACAGAAGTCGTACCTCAAGGTCATAATTACACTTTAGATTCAAATTTGACTTTTTTCAATTTAAAATAAATATGATATGTTCAAAATAAATGTAAACATTTATTATATAAAAAGAAAATAAACTTACCTTAGTGTTACCCCTAGTTTCTCTTCCGGACTTATTGGATGTCTAACTAGTCCACATGAATGCATTTTTAGATCATTCTTAATCAGACTTAAAAGAAAATTAAACTGATTGATGCTAACTCGATAAAAACTTCGAAATTTGTTTTCGTCTTGTAATAAATGCCTTCGAACCAACATATTTTCAAAACCCTCTTCTCCTCGGGTACAAAAAATCTCATTAGGGCTGCTTCTTAAAGAATTCGCAAGTAATAATAATAAGAGGTCTTCCTCGTCGTCTTCTTCGTTCTCTAAATCAGACCACAAGGCCACTGCTTCCTCCATGACAGTTTACTGCAAACTAGCAAATTGAAACTTATACAAAGCAAAAGCGGCCGAAATCGCGCAATAGACACTCGTATAGGCCGCTGCCGTCGTACTGCAAGAGCCGCGCGTCTGCAATTAAAATTTAAGAAGAAAAAAAATGAGGTGTAGAAAGGGTTGTATTTTTAAAATAGTTACAAATTAAGAATATGTTTCTTGAAACGGCATATTTTGTGTTAAATAAAAATTAAAATTGATTGACTTTTTAAAAGTATGGAATATAATCTTAGAAAATCAAAACATCTTTTATCTTCTGTTTGCACAATAGAGGGATTTTTAGGCGGGCCCAGATAAATGGTTTCTTTTATTGTTCTTTGGGGTTTGCAGGTATCTTAAGAAGCTAGATTTAATTATATTGTTCTTTCTATTAGATATGCATAAAAATTTAAGGAAAATATTTTTTTATGCTGTGAAAAGGTTTTATTTTTATCATTAGAGGCAATTTATATGCAGAATGGGGTATATTTCTCCAGTTCTTTTTACCGCGTTTATGGGAAAAAATTTCGTTTGGACTATGAGATATTACAAAACATATGTTAAAAGTTACAGCATTCTTTGTTTTTTTCCCACAAGCAATAATTCGGGTAGTTTGTATGCCGTGAGAAATAAATATATTTGTGGATTTAATAATGGGTTGTATTTCTTCCTTTCTTTCTTTCTACGTAGCTTTGAAGGGCAAATATTTTTATATTCGTTTGGTCTATCAGATATTAAAAAAGTAGATGTTAAAAGTTATTGCATTCTTTGTTTTTTCCCACAAGCGATAATTTGTGTCGTGAAAAATAAATATATTTGTAGATTTAATGAGGATAGCAGCAGATGGTTTTTAATTGCTGATTGTTCTAGGCTATAAAAAGGTTTTGGTTTTAAATATGTTAGACATGCCTTAAAATTTAAGAAACAATTTATATGCAGAATGGGTTGTATTTCTTCCTTTCTTTCTTTTTACGGCTTTGAAGGACAAATATTTTTATATTCGTTTGGTCTATCAGATATTAAAGAAGCAGATGTTAAAAGTTATTGCATTCTTTGCGTATAAAAAAGTTTTAGTTACTTCTTTATTTAACCATCATTGGTGCTCAAAAGTTTTAGGGAGGAACGTTTGTTACAGGTCATTGGTTGCTTAAAAGTTGTAGGAGGGGTGTTAGAATTTAAAACTTTGTAGGATTCTTGGTCAAATATCAGTTTGTTACATACCGTCATTGTGTGGTTATCTTTTTTTTTAATAAAATTACGTGTTTAAAGTCGATTTAAAAAATGAACTTTTCAAATAATATTGTTGATGGTGAAAGACCGGAAAGTCGAAATTCATCAATTTATTCAGATGAGACAGTGGACGCGGGATATCGGTTGGACGACTTTGACTTTCAAGAGTTTATCAATAACATAGACCAAGAAATTGAGGAGAATGGAGAATATTTAAATCAATTTATAAATAATAATAATTATAATATTCAAGAAATGTGGGAAAATTTATACCCGATACATGGAAATGTTGAACATTTGGGTCATGAAATGGGTCAACTAAATCATGATTGCAATTTACACAATGATGTGCAGTGCCCCCTGGTGGAGTCGAGCGAGGACGGACTATATTTTATATCTGATGAGGGACCGTGCGACTCCACCACAATGCAGGATATGGATTAATGAAAAGGGGGAGGGAAGGGAGAGGGGTCATGCAGGTGCGCATCACGTAATTTAACCTTGAAAAAATGTGTTCATGAGTTTTTATAGCCTGCCTGTTTAAAAAATGAACTTTTCAAATAATATTGTTGATGGTGAAAGACCGGAAAGTCGAATCTTTTCACCCTGTGTCTTATGAGCCAGCAATTTTCGGATCCATATTTATATGAACTTATTTTCATAATGAATATGTCATGTATCAAGTCGATTTATGGTAACGAAGAAATACTGTTTCAAGTGAAAAGTGACATTTTTGAATCAAGACAAAATACGCTTATTCGTGCTGACAAAAACATATACGAAGAAGAAGAATCTAGTGATTTAGACGAAAGTGGAATCGATGATTCAGAAAACTTCACTTGTCGACAAAGTGCTTCAATCAAAATAAAAAGTATTAAAGCTTCCATAGCTATAAAACTAAACTATTTAAATCGTACAGTGTGTGTAACCCAATCCTATATTGCTGTGGTAGGAGGGGTGTTAGAATTTAAAACTTTGTAGGATTCTTGGTCAAATATCAGTTTGTTACATACCGTCATTGTGTGGTTATCTTTTTTTTTATAAAATTACGTTTTTAAAGTCGATTTAAAAAATGAACTTTTCAAATAATATTGTTGATGGTGAAAGACCGGAAAGTCGAATCTTTTCACCCTGTGTCTTATGAGCCAGCAATTTTTGGATCCATATTTATATGAACTTATTTTCATAATAAATATGTCATGTATCAAGTCGATTTATGGTAACGAAGAAATACTGTTTCAAGTGAAAAGTGACATTTTTGACTCAAGACAAAATACGCTTATTCGTGCTGACAAAAACATATACGAAGAAGAAGAATCTAGTGATTCAGACGAAAGTGGAATCGATGATTCAGAAGACTTCACTTGTGGACAAAGTGCTTCAATCAAAATAAAAAGTATTAAAGCTTCCATAGCTATAAAACCAAACTATTTAAATCGTACAGTGTGTGTAACCCAATCCTATATTGCTATGGAATCTTTGCAAAAGGAATTTACCCCTTGGTACAAGTGTTATTTTGCATGCAGTCGATTCGAACCAGGGAAGTTACAAACACGTAAATACACATTTTCAAAGAAGTTATAATTGTTGTACTAATGAATTGTCTTGTACTTTATGTGAAACTTCGCTTTGTCAAGTAGCAGAGGTTAGTGTGTGTATTGCTTGCAACAACTCAGTTACTTTAAGTATAGCCCTTTCCGCACGTAACTACACAATTGTGTAGGTGGGGTTCAAACAGCGATTGCACTCAAAAATGGCGATATCTAACGTTCGGTACGAGCGACATGATTTGTGTAGGTATCATTCTACGTCTTGCGCCCGACAACGCAGCACAAAGATTTGTTTTGATTTGTGAATTGGCACGTTTTTATTTCAAGATGGAAGGCCGAGAGTTTCGTAAAAAATGTAAGTAATATTATTAATTTATATATATTGATTTTACTATACTATTGCTTGTGTAACACGTCTAACCCTCTAATAAAACCTCGGATTCAGTTAGATTTTAAAAGAGTTAAAATTTTCCCAACCTAACCTGTCCTACATTTTTAGTTACACAGTTGTGTAGGTTGGGTATTTGTTTAAGTAAGTTTTCATTTTCACAGATTTTAACCTCGACAAAGAAGAGGATGTTGAAGAGGCTTTGAAGATGTTAGATGGTGATTCTGAGATAGAGGGACTAAGTGACGACTCGGATAGCGATCCAACATGGATTGAACCAGCAACTCTTGGAACAAATCTTGGAGAAAGTGATTCGGATTGGGAGGAACAGGACACTGGCGAGTTTTCTTCCGTTCAGCAGACTAAATACCCTCCTCATGAAAATTTAAAAGTTTCAAAAAGTACTGAAATTAATCAAGCTTCCCCAGGACCATCGGGATGCTCAGAAAAAAGTCGTGATCCTTTAAAGAAAATTCCTAAGAAAACTGTCAGTAAGGAAAAGAACAAGCCAACATTTACATGGGGAAAAAATACTTTTCAAAATGTAGATAATAAGCCAAATAAAAAGATTTTTTAGCTAATAGAACAAATGTTATGGTCCAAAGTCCATTGCAATATTTTCAAAAATACTTTTCAGATGATCACTTTGAACAAGCTGCTTTGTACACAAATATGTATTGTTTAGCTAAAAGGGGCAAAGAACTTAATACAACGCCGGACGAAATTAAAAAGTTGTATGGCGCACATCTAATTTTTGGCTGTATTCCTTATCCCCGTTTACACTGGTACTGGAAAATGGGCATAAGATTAAAAACTGTTGCTGATGTTTTACCCAGAGATCGGTTTATTTTGCTTAGAATGTGCCTGCATTTTGTTGATACAATAAAGCCACCGGATGATCAGAATACAAACAAGTTGTGGAAAGTTCAACCCATAATTGATTGTGTAAGAAACGCATGTCTGAAAATTGATAGATCAATTAATAACTACAGCATTGATGAGCAGATGATACCTTTTACTGGTAAATGTGATTTACGGCAATTTGTAAAAGGAAAACCTAGGCCCACGGGGTTAAAAAATTTTGTTCTTGCATCCTCAACAGGTATAGTTCTTGACTTTGAGATATATCAAGGACGGCTAACTCCACTTCCAGATATAGAATATGGATTAGGACCTGCAGTTGTCTTAAGACTTTGTTCTTCTTTACCTGAGGGTAGCTTCTTACATTTTGATAGATATTTTACCACACCTTTGCTAGTTAATCGTCTAAATGAAATAAAATTGTACGGAACAGGCACAATCATGAACAATAGAATTAATGTCAATTTTTCCCCGGACAATCAACTTGCAAGAGGTGACAGTGAGCAATACTGTTGCAATAATCAAAATATGGTAGCAGTAAAATGGCGGGATACAAAGTCTGTTACTATGCTTTCAAATGCCTCTGGAATTGAACCAGAACAGACTATTAGAAGGTGGTGTAAAAAGAAAAACGATACTTGGAAGTTAGGTGCCCCGAAATAGTAAGAAGTTACAACGATAATATGGGCGGTGTTGATATTTGTGATCAGCAACTTGAGTACTACAGGACTTGGATAAAAACTAGAAAGTGGACATTAAAAGTTATTCTACATTTTTTGGATTTAGCAGTTGTAAACTCGTGGATGGAATATCGAGAAGATTGCAGAGCAAATAATTTTCCAAAAGCAAAAATAAGGGATCTTTTAAATTTTCGAATGGAAATAGGTGAAAGTTTATTAGCGGCACCTAAAAGGAAAAGGTCAGATGATCAAGAAATTGAAGAAAAAGAAGAAGAAAACCGACTCCCCAGACCACAAAATTATAGGGCTCCCCTACCCGGCGAGGATAAAAAATTGGATGGTTACGATCATTGGCCCAATGTTGATCAGCTAACCACCGCCAGATTTTGCCGCAGAGAAGGTTGCAAAAGTAGAACCCGTGTTAGATGCTTGAAATGCGATGTATACCTATGTCTAACTAAAGATCAAAACTGTTTTTTAAAGTTTCACACTAAATAATATATTTTGTAATTTGTTTCTTTTAAGTACCCATTTTGCTAAAAATAAACACTAACATACACAAATGTGTAGGTACTTTATTTCTGAACATCCTGTATAAAGATTTTTTTGACTATTTTTCCATTTCACCTTAAGCCCTAATGGCAAAATGTACCAAGTTTAGGAAAAATCTGATAACATTTTTTCATCGTGCTGAAAGGGATAGAGAATCATTTATTAAATAAAAATATTTTTAACTATGAAATCTGTAAAATAGGGATACGCAAGTAGAAATATTTATAAATTCTGTACCCGAGTCACTTATTTTAAAAAAAAAGGTTAATGGGTAAGATTTGTCGAATAAAAAGGTGTATATGTAGTCATAAAAAGTACTGTTTCGAATGTATAAGAAACCATGCTATAACACAATGTCTGAAGTGTAAACAAGTTTTAAATAAAAAGTTATTTTACTTTAAGTATAGAGAATCATTTATTAAATAAAAATATTTTTAACTAAATCTGTAAAATATGGATACGCAGGTAGAAATATTTATAAATTCTGTACCCGAGTCACTTATTTAAAAAAAAAATGTTAATGTGTAAGATTTGTCGAATAAAAAAGGTGTATATGTAGTCATAAAAAGTACTGTTTCGAATGTATAAGAAACCATGCTATAACACAATGTCTGAAGTGTAAACAAGTTTTAAATAAAAAGTTATTTCCATAAAATTGCCTTTTTTTAATACCTGAATAACCTTATTTACAACATTTTTTACTGTCAACTCTTTTTGGGTCATCCTATATGATTGAAAACATATTTTAAATATGTAGAAACTAAAGCCCTAGGGCAGAGGCTCCACATATGGCCACTACCCCACTTATGGCCACCTTCAACCATTCCCTGAAATATTAAGGTTAAGGGTATTTTGTGCAATAAAACTTTGTGACGGCACTGGTCTGTCGGAATGTTGGAAGTGGGGAAAATCATGCGGCGAAACTGTCGGCGACATGTTAGTTCCATTACAAATTCAAACGTGACTAGATGTTTGACAAGTCGCAAATCGTTAAGTTTTTTCGTAAGAAACATCCGCAATCATCGCGTCGAGAAAACAACTTTTTTGTTAAACTTTGTGTTGGATATTTAAACAAAGGTATGTAGAATAACTTAGTCAATATATTTTTAGTGGAAAATAGGTGCATAAATACTTGTTTTTATTTAGATATCATAGTGGCCATTAGTGGAAAAGAAATATGAAGAGTTCTCTACTTATGGCCATACAACTGGCTATAAGTGGAACCCCTAAATCTACTTATAGCCATCTTATTTTGATTCAATTTGCTGTCAAAATAAAATCTTTTAAAGATAATTTTTTAAATTATTTTCAGACTAAGATGCCGAAAAGTGTCCAAAAGGGAAGAATAGCAAAACTGCATAAGTTTCAGTATTCTCCAGCAAAAATAAATTTAGCATTGGACGCTATAGCAGAAGGAATGGCTGTATCAAAGGCAAGTACTGTTTTTAAAGTTCCACGCACAACTCTAAGAAATAAAATAACCGGCAAATCGCCAAGAGCTTCAACCGGACAGTGTGGATTTTATTCATTCCTGGGAAAAGAAAATGAAAAAACATTGGTTGATTGGGTACTTGAATGTGCTAAGATGGGTTTTCCGATTGATAAGGATGGCCTTCTAACATCCGTACAGAAACTAGTTACGCAGCTAAATATCAAAACACCCTTTTCAAATAATCGGCCTGGGAAAAAGTGGTATTATGCTTTCTTGAAGAGACATAAGGAATTGTCACAGAAAAAACCTGAATATATTCATGGAGGTAGAGGCGCGGTGACAGAAAACAGAATTCGAATGTGGTTCGATGGAGTTCATGAAATTTTAGAGGAGAGTAATTCACTTGACGTATTAACTGATCCATCTAGAGTGTTTAATATGGATGAAACCTGTTTCGCTTTGGCTCCCAAAAGTGGTATTATACTAGGACCTCGTGGAAGGCATGTATATGATGAGAGACTTGCATCAGATAAAGAAAATGTGACCACTCTTTTTACAGTAGATGCATCAGGAAAATTTGCACCTCCACTGACTTTGTTAAAGTATGACAGAATTCCTAAACCCATTTTACAATTAGCTCCTAAAGGCTGGGGCATAGGAAAAAGTGAGAACGGTTGGATGACCGCAGAGTGCTTTTATGAATATTTTTCCCATGTTTTTTTACCATATCTTCATGAAACAAAAAAATGTTTCCTGTTATTGTATTTTTGGATGGACATCGGTCTCACCTGACCTTACACTTAAGCAGACTTTGCAGAGAACACCATGTCATTCTAGTAGCGTTACTTCCCAACGCTACGCATATCCTGCAACCATTGGATGTTGCTGTTTTTAGTCCTTTGAAAAAGAAGTGGCAAAAAATATCTAGGAAGTATAAGATTGAGAATCAGGGCCAAGAAATAACCAAAGGTCTCTTGCCTTCAATTTTATTCGATATCATTAATGAACCAAAAATGGCAGAAAATGTTAAGTCCGGGTTTCATGCAACTGGTCTGTATCCTTTTAATGTGAATAATGTAGATTATTCAAAAATTATTTTAAGAAAGCCAGACTTGGAAGAAACCCAAACAACAGAGTTAAATGCCGAAGTTATCAGTCATCTTAATTATTTGGAGCAAAAAATTGACCCCATTTTATTGAGTAAATTTGAGATAACAAAGCGAAGGAATCACGAGTGGGAAGGCGAACCAGAAGCACTATATTTGTTTAAAGTCTGGCTAGAAATTTCAAAAGAAGTGGAAAATAAGGAAAAAGCTGGATCACAATCACCATTACCTGAAAACGTATATTCTCCTTCAACTCCCCCATTGAACAATTTTGATAATGATGAAGCCGAGGTTGCCATTATTGACGTTAACCAAAATAATCAAATTAGCCCACAACCAAGTACAAGTGGAGTTTCAATTGATACCAATCAAGCAGTCAAAATTGAAAGTGTCAAACGAAATATTCTTATACCGAAATCTGCATTATATGGTCTTTTACCTTACCCTGGTGAACGAAATAAGAAAACTGGAACTAAAGGAAAACAAGGAACACCTTGCAGCGTTTTAACATCAGATAAATGGATTCAACTAGAAGAAGAAAAAGAAAAACTTAAAGAAGAAAAAGAAAAAGCCAAACTTGAAAGAAAACAGTTAAGGGAAACAAACAAATTAAAAGCTCAAGAAGAAAAAAATAAAAAACAAACACAAAACAGAAAAGGAAAATCTAATATTAAAGTTTTAAATACAGAAACAAGTTCTGATGAGGAATGGACAAACTCAGGTGACAGTATTGATGATGTCGACTTACAAGAGGGCATCACAGCAGAGATTGAAATTCTTAAACCTGGAGATCTAAAGCTTGGAAATTTTCTATTGGTAAAATTCATGGGCTCTGGTAAAAGAATGGCAACAACCTACAGATATGTTGCGGTTATCTTATCTATATAAAGGGTTTGATTTTAACATGTGTTTTGAAATGTATTAAAATTTAAGAAGAAAAAAATGAGGTGTAGAAAGGGTTGTATTTTTAAAATAGTTACAAATTAAGAATATGTTTTTTGAAACGGCATATTTTGTGTTAAATAAAAATTAAAATTGATTGACTTTTTAAAAGTATGGGATATAATCTTAGAAAATCAAAACATCTTTTATCTTTTGTTTGCACAATAGAGGGATTTTTAGGCGGGCCCAGATAAATGGTTTCTTTTATGTCCTTGGGGTTTGCAGGTATCTTAAGAAGCTAGATTTAATTATATTGTTCTTTCTATTAGATATGCATTAAAATTTAAGGAAAATATTTTTTTATGCTGTGAAAAGGTTTTATTTTTATCATTAGAGGCAATTTATATGCAGAATGGGGTATATTTCTCCAGTTCTTTTTACCGCGTTTATGGGAAAAAATTTCGTTTGGACTATGAGATATTACAAAACATATGTTAAAAGTTACAGCATTCTTTGTTTTTTTCCCACAAGCAATAATTCGGGTAGTTTGTATGCCGTGAGAAATAAATATATTTGTGGATTTAATAATGGGTTGTATTTCTTCCTTTCTTTCTTTCTACGGCTTTGAAGGACAAATATTTTTATATTCGTTTGGTCTATCAGATATTAAAAAAGTAGATGTTAAAAGTTATTGCATTCTTTGTTTTTTCCCACAAGCGATAATTTGTGTCGTGAAAAATAAACATATTTGTAGATTTAATGAGGATAGCAGCAGATGGTTTTTTAATTGCTGATTGTTCTAGGCTATAAAAAGGTTTTGGTTTTAAATATGTTAGACATGCCTTAAAATTTAAGAAACAATTTATATGCAGAATGGGTTGTATTTCTTCCTTTCTTTCTTTTTACGGCTTTGAAGGACAAATATTTTTATATTCGTTTGGTCTATCAGATATTAAAGAAGCAGATGTTAAAAGTTATTGCATTCTTTGCGTATAAAAAAGTTTTAGTTACTTCTTTATTTAACCATCATTGGTGCTCAAAAGTTTTAGGGAGGAACGTTTGTTACAGGTCATTGGTTGCTTAAAAGTTGTAGGAGGGGTGTTAGAATTTAAAACTTTGTAGGATTCTTGGTCAAATATCAGTTTGTTACATACCGTCATTGTGTGGTTATCTTTTTTTTTTTAATAAAATTACGTTTTTAAAGTCGATTTAAAAAATGAACTTTTCAAATAATATTGTTGATGGTGAAAGACCGGAAAGTCGAAATTCATCAATTTATTCAGATGAGACAGTGGACGCGGGATATCGGTTGGACGACTTTGACTTTCAAGAGTTTATCAATAACATAGACCAAGAAATTGAGGAGAATGGAGAATATTTAAATCAATTTATAAATAATAATAATTATAATATTCAAGAAATGTGGGAAAATTTATACCCGATACATGGAAATGTTGAACATTTGGGTCATGAAATGGGTCAACTAAATCATGATTGCAATTTACACAATGATGTGCAGTGCCCCCTGGTGGAGTCGAGCGAGGACGGACTATATTTTATATCTGATGAGGGACCGTGCGACTCCACCACAATGCAGGATATGGATTAATGAAAAGGGGGAGGGAAGGGAGAGGGGTCATGCAGGTGCGCATCACGTAATTTAACCTTGAAAAAATGTGTTCATGAGTTTTTTATAGCCTGCCTGTTTAAAAAATGAACTTTTCAAATAATATTGTTGATGGTGAAAGACCGGAAAGTCGAATCTTTTCACCCTGTGTCTTATGAGCCAGCAATTTTCGGATCCATATTTATATGAACTTATTTTCATAATGAATATGTCATGTATCAAGTCGATTTATGGTAACGAAGAAATACTGTTTCAAGTGA
Organism: Listronotus bonariensis; assembly: GCA_014170235.1. Classification (NCBI taxonomy): domain Eukaryota; kingdom Metazoa; phylum Arthropoda; class Insecta; order Coleoptera; family Curculionidae; genus Listronotus; species Listronotus bonariensis. The sequence continues at coordinate 54,609 of JACEGR010002656.1, read as the reverse complement.
AAAGTGACATTTTTGACTCAAGACAAAATACGCTTATTCGTGCTGACAAAAACATATACGAAGAAGAAGAATCTAGTGATTCAGACGAAAGTGGAATCGATGATTCAGAAGACTTCACTTGTGGACAAAGTGCTTCAATCAAAATAAAAAGTATTAAAGCTTCCATAGCTATAAAACCAAACTATTTAAATCGTACAGTGTGTGTAACCCAATCCTATATTGCTGTGGAATCTTTGCAAAAAGGAATTTACCCCTTGTGTTACAAGTGTTATTTTTGCATGCAATCAATTCGAGCCAGAGAAGTTACAAACACGTAAATACACATTTTCAAAGAAGTTATAATTGTTGTACTAATAAATTGTCTTGTACTTTATGTGAAACTTCGCTTTGTCAAGTAGCAGAGGTTAGTGTGTGTATTGCTTGCAACAACTCACTTACTTTAAGTATAGAGAATCATTTATTAAATAAAAATATTTTTAACTAAATCTGTAAAATATGGATACGCAAGTAGAAATATTTATAAATTCTGTACCCGAGTCACTTATTTAAAAAAAAAAGGTTAATGTGTAAGATTTGTCGAATAAAAAAGGTGTATATGTAGTCATAAAAATTACTGTTTCGAATGTATAAGAAACCATGCTATAACACAATGTCTGAAGTGTAAACAAGTTTTAAATAAAAAGTTATTTTACTTTAAGTATAGAGAATCATTTATTAAATAAAAATATTTTTAACTAAATCTGTAAAATATGGATACGCAGGTAGAAATATTTATAAATTCTGTACCCGAGTCACTTATTTAAAAAAAAATGTTAATGTGTAAGATTTGTCGAATAAAAAAGGTGTATATGTAGTCATAAAAAGTACTGTTTCGAATGTATAAGAAACCATGCTATAACACAATGTCTGAAGTGTAAACAAGTTTTAAATAAAAAGTTATTTCCATAAAATTGCCTTTTTTTTAATACCTGAATAACCTTATTTACAACATTTTTTACTGTCAACTCTTTTTGGGTCATCCTATATGATTGAAAACATATTTAAAATATGTAGAAACTAAAGCCCTATATAGTTGCTGTACATAAAAAACAATAGTGTTAAACCAGTAAAAAAAGGGCGAAAAACAGAATAAGAAGACAGACAACGCGGTAGTGCCACAACGGACGTTATTTTTTAAAATAACTACTACCTAGAATTGGCAGAATACTACACAGAGGCTTTGCCATTACCATCTGTGAGGTGACGTTATCATATACATAATTAAAAAAGGTATATACAGCGTGTCTACTTAAGTTCGCACTGTATGAATCACTTTTTTCTTATATTAATTTTAGGAAAAAAAAGTTATTTGTTATAAAATGTTGAGCATGGTCTTAAACCCAAATGCAAATGCAATCATAAGATATTAATTTTCTGCAGTGGTATACGAGGTTTATGTCAAAAAATATAAATATTTTGCTTAAGATTAAAGTATCTTTATTTTTTACAACATTGAAAATTTTAATTAATATAAGATGTTTAGAATTAAAAATAGTATTTAAATATGCAAACTTCTTCATCTTTAAGAAAAACTCTTTTTATGTGTTATTGGTAAACATGGTATGTAAGAAAGCTTAGGAACTGTCAAAAGAGCGAAAAGTCACAGAAAAGCTCGTTATCGCAAAAAAAGTTTGTGTTTAGTATAAACAAGTTTGCATAATTAAATGTTATTTTTAATTCTAAACATTTTTTAATATAAAATTTTCCAATATTTAGTTTAAAAAATTAAGATACTTTTCCACTTACGTTCCTCTTAAGCAAAATTCATACTTTTTGACATACCTCGTATACCACTGCAAGAAAATTAATATTTGATGATTGCATTGCATGCGAAACTTTTAAAAAACACCTTTTTCGTAAAACTATTTACATTTTTTAAATTATTTTCCATATAGTGCGAACTTAAGTAGACACGCTGTATATGTAGGGTTGCCATAAATCGGAACTGTCGCCGTTATTAGGTCCTATGTCCCGACTTCCCGATTTCATAGCGAAAAGTCCCGATTTACGATATGAAAGAAGATATTTAATTTTGTATGAACCCCTTTATTATCTAATACCATTAAAAAACATCGACTATTTATACAAAACGTCTAAAATTATCAAAATATGTAAATACTTAGTTTAAGTTCTTTCACATAATGCCAATTCAAAGACTGTTTTTTATATGGCAGAATCTATTAAGGCAATTAATTTTGCATTGTCAGTATAACTTTAAAATGCTGCTAAAATTTATAAATATATTAAAACACAAAAAATATCGTGCTTCTTTCTTTCTTTCACCTCCTTATAAAATTTAACATACCAGAGATCAAGGCAACCCTATGTATATGGTATATAATAAGCAACTTCTCAAATTATGTTAAAACTAATCAAAATTATACAGGGTGTTTTATAAAGCCTGAAAGTTTCGTTTTTTGCGAAACGGGACATTTTTACATAATTTTAATAACTCAAAAACCTTTTAAGCTAAAATTCTAAAATAATTATGGCGTATAGTTTATTGTTTGAGCTAGATCATATCCAAAATTCAAGTCGCTGAAGTAAATAGATTTAGAGATACGAAAAGGCATTTGAAGACTTTAAAAACGATATTTATGAAAAAATGCAATCTCTAGAAAAGCGATTAAATGATTTAATTGTTTCTACCAAAAAAAAACGAATGTAATTAGTTTATTTGTGTGATAATAAAAACAATTTTTTCTAATAATATGTGTGTTTTATTTCTTAAAAAGCCAATTTTTACAATAATATTAAAAACAATACAAATTATAATATAAATAATATTAGACAATATTTGTTGCATCTATCCAAGAGTTGTACTGATTTGGGAATCCTAACCATTTTACAAATAGCTGATTTTTTTGGTTTTTTTACGTTGACGAATTACTTTTTCTACCAGATAAACATCTGGACTGTTTGTCTTCTGTAGTTCCGCTTCGTAAAAACTTCCCATTATTGGTTGACCGTCTGTAGACTCCAAAAGATATGTTGGTGGATTTGTAATATTCACTTTCACTACTTTGAAAAGCTCCGTCGACCAAGATGGCGTATAACCTTTATCAAATATACTTTTGTATTTGCTGATACGAACCACATCTCCTAAGCGAAATTTAAACTTTTTGGTTTAACTTTAATATGATTATAAGCATTAATTTTGGTGTGTGGTTTTACGTCGATCGGCCTCATTGCAATAGTGCTATGTTTAGTGCTATTGTAAGTTTTTGTCACAGATTTTAAAATGTCAATCCATTTGTAAGATCCTTTTAGAGAAAATTGTTTATATAAAATATTTTTTAATGTCCTTATGACTCTTTCAACAATGGCCGCCTTTTTTCGTGCTATATGTTGAATAATGATTGATAATGTATTTTTTCATAAGAGCTTGAAAATGTTTATTATAGAATTCCTTGCCTTGATCACTTTGCAGGTTATTAGGTGTGCATTTACACATGAAAATTTTTATTTTATTTTATTATTATTTTTTTTTGAGCTGAAACAGAAATGAGCCCTCAATTTTAAAATCAAGTATTTCCTTTTTTTTTTAATTCTAAAATTTAACCATTTAAAAAATCATGTATTTTTAATTATTTTTAAGCTATCGGTTTATCACCATAATTTTTTATATGTGTAAAAAGGTGAAAAAATTACTTTTGCTACAATCAATGCAAATCAACTTAAAAATGATGTAGAGCTTTTAAAACCTTGAATACTCTGTACAAATTAAAGGTTTTTTTCCAAAACAACCAATGTCAAATTTTACATATTTCAGGAAATTAAAAAACGAACATACCTATATGGCTAACTCTATATATTTTTTGTAATGTGTTCATAAACATATATATGTATTTTATGTGCTTATTATATTTGAAGGTTCTATAAGCATTAGTTTTTGTAAATTATGAACAAAAACTTGATATTGGTACAATATTAAAAATGACATTGGTTGTTTTTCACAAAAAACCCTTTATTATGCTAAACGGAAGTACTTAGAATTAAGGGTTCAATTCTTTTCGACTCAAAAAAACAAAATTTTCATGAGTCCGCGAAGAAAAAAACAGAAGTTTTAAATGCTAAAAAATATTGGAATAGAACAAAATTTATAAATTTATTTTTATTGTAGGATGGGCTTTGGAAAAAATTCTTTATCTGGAAGTAAACATCAATAAGTTTTCGCCTATGGTCGGATCATCCTATGTCAAGTTGCCCAAATGTATTCAAAAGAAAAATGCAGTGACAATGTAGACTTGATTATGTATATTTGCATTGTATAAGTTATGAATAAATGTTCCCAGTTGATAGCCGATTTACTCAACGTGTAACTGGGAGTGGTGTTCTTTAAAAACATTTGGATAAGTTAATTCATAAATATTTCTGTGCATTTTACGTTTCATACGTATATTCTAAAAGCTTCAAAGCACATCCGATTTACAGATATTCTGAAGTCAGTGGTATTTCTGATATTTTAGCATTTTTTCCAAATTTGCTAGCAGGCCATGTATGTAATTTATTTACAGCGAGTATACAGTGTCCTTTTTAATAATTTTTGCGACCATTGCTAGCATTGTTTACTTGAATGGTTAAAATATTTTATTTTTTACTTGCCTACAAAACATTACTTGTTTTAATAATAATATAAACATCTATGTGTCATTAAGAGGTCATAATTATGTTTTTATTTCCTTTAATATTTTTTAAATTTATTTATTATAAGGTGTAAAAAATATTAAACACTAAATAATTTCTTATAAATTTTATTTAAAAAATTGCATTTTCAATATATTATAAAAAATCACTAAGTTTAAAATTAACTAAATAATCTACTAGGTATAAAAATAATAGAACAAAATCTTAAATATACATGATTTACATAAATTAGAGACAAACTAGTTATGAGTCTTCCGGAAGATAAAGCTTGTTAAAATATGATAGCTGTTTCCGGGTTTGAGCAGCTTTTCTCTTTAGCTCCATAAGCTGCTGTTGTATGTTGTTTAGTTTTGTTTCACACTCGCGTACCTTTTTATCTTCTTTTTCTTTCTGCCTCAGCAAACTGTCCCGTTCAAAAATGACTGCAGAAAATATGGAGCGACGTTGAGTGCAGTCAATTTCGTTAAGCCAATCTTTTTCTGCATCTTCCTTCTCCTCCATTGTTGAAGCAGCACTGTTTGTTCTTCTCGGACCCTTTAAAGCTGTTGCATTGGATGTTGTAGGTGTTTCTTCCAATTTAAAGACTTTCCTAGGCCTTTTACTATTTGTAGCAACAACAGGTTTTGAAGCCCTTTTTTTCTAACACTGGCGACAAAATTTGATTATTGCTGGTGGCCAAACTGCTACCAGCGCACTGTAGGCACAAATCCAAATCTAGGTTGCAAAAAGTCACTTTATGAAACAGGATATTTAACATTGTATTTTTATTAAGAACATATTCAAATACAAGAAACTATATGTACTTAAAAAAAAATATGAGCTCCATAACTTTTTAAAGGTGCAAAGTCACAACTTTAAAAACTTTGCACATTAGTAGACGAATTCTTCCAATAAAACAGTTGTGTTTAGATTTTTTCCTACCAAAGTAGGCCGTGAAAAAACAAAGCGCTTCGAAACTATGGATGACTGTACTTTAGGTTTGCTTATTAGTAGCACAAGTTTAGGCTTGAAGTTAAGTTTCAGTTTTTATGGTGATTTAAGTTTTTGGTGTCACGGTAAGTACGACGAATTATTAATATTTAAGATTTATTGGAGTAAAACTATCTGAGGGCCAAAGAGTGCCACTCTAAATTTTGACTTTTTAATAGAATAAGATGTCTAGTTTTCAGAAATGTTAGTGAGAAAATGCGCAAAAAATCGCAAAAATTGTTATATCGAAAAATGCTCGGGTCTGCATTAGTCTTTTTACGTGCTTTTTAGGCCATTCATATTAGAATTCATCCGACAGAATAAAGGAAAAAATATAATAGCCTGTCATATGGCGCATTTATAGCACCAAAGGGAGGCCTTTAAATGACCAAAAGTTATATTGCTAAAATATCAGCTTCGCCCCCAAAAACCACCAATGTGCACTGGACTGATTTTTTTATGTTCTGCTGTTTTTCTTAGAAACTATTGCTCACACAGAAAAAATTATTCTTTCTAAAATTATTCCCTATGAAATCTTCTACCAAAATGTTGGCAAATAATTTTGCCCAAAACATCCCTCGCCCATGTCATGGGTAAAAGAAATATTTTTATTTTTTTATTTTTCAGTTTTAATTTTGCGAATAGGGGGTTATCTACATGAGAATTCATGAAGGTTAGGTCTATAAAAAATCAGTGCAGTGCGTATTGAGGGTAGTTGTTGGGGGTGAAGCTGACATTTCCTTTGGTGTTGTTTTTTTATCTTTCTTCACGTTCTATTTACTATTTCAAATAAAAAAAAAAACAGTTTTCACAACCCATATTTTTATTCCTTAACATAGGTTTATGAATATTTTTTTTAAATTTATATATTTAAACAAATAACTAAAATAATTATGTAATATTTTTACATCTTCATACAGAACACTTTGTTAAGTATTATACAGGGTGATTGGGGAGGAACCCCAATATTCAGAGAGAGGTGTTTAGGGGGCAAAAGTGAACAAAAATGTCTAATAAACATATGGTCTTCTTCTTCATATATCAAAGGTTACTGAGATAGCAGTGAAAATATTTTTATCGCTATTTATATTTTTGGGAAAGATGGTATTATTTACATTTTATTTTGAGAAGGTCATGCATTCAAAACAAAACTCACATTGCTGATTAGTACTTAATTGTTACATTTATTTTGACGTTTGTGATTATAACTGTCCCATTTATTTTTATGTGCTTTCGTTTAGTCGGTATTATATTCACATCAGTCCACCAACGAGCTGATGATGCATGCATCTCATCGCGATCGAGGCGGACGAGACGCGTGGTATATGTATTTGAAAATTTCATTAATTAATTTCGGTTTATTAGATCTTCTTATAATTTATGATACATAATAAGCACTTTCCTCTATTGATGCTTACAATAATTAACTCGGGTAAAAATATTTTCATTGCTATCTCAGTAACCGTTGATATTAGACCATATGTTTATTACACATTTTTGTTCACTTTTGCTCCTTGAACACCTCCTCTGAATATTGGGGGTTCCCCCCCAACCACCCTGCATATAATTAAAAATATATTTTTTGTTTTTTAGTTAAAATGTTCGAAGTATCAAAAAGAATATTGTTTGACATGTGGCAGAATTCTAGCCAGAATGATCGCATTGAGGAAATATTTCAATTAGTAGCGAACAAGTTAAATATTGGACACGAAAATATTTCACATGAGACAAAGGCGCAGTGGAAAGCCCAGATCAAAGACATCTCCCACAAAATGAATTCAAGGTGGAAAAAAGCAGGCAGAAGAAGAGATCGATTTTTAGAGCAAAATCATAGCTGGCTGGACAACAATGCGATTAGATTTGAAATAATTCCCCCTAAGAAATTTTCAGGAAGCAGTACCAGGAAAATCAGGAAGACCGCATAAGCCTTTTAGTGAAGTTCTTCACAGAACAAAAAAACAAAAAGTTAAACACCTGCTTTCATCATCTACAGAAGAAATTACATTTGCTGCGGAAGTTGCTCTCAGAAATGTTGGAAAAAAGATGCTGCTAGTCTAGTTAAAAACTTAGTTTAGAACCTCCAAGTACGTCAACAAAAATAAAACATTTATTGGAAAAACAAACTGATCAGAAACAACGAAAATATACGAAAGAAGAAGCCCTAGCTATTTTTTTGGATTGTCGTCTGACGAAGCAATCTTATGTAAATTTAAGGAAAAGCGCCATTGAAGCTGGACATGACTTATATCCGTCATATAAACAAATTCAGAAAGCTAAAATGGAATGTGGTCCTCCCGAAGAAAATTTTTTTATTGATGAAGCAAAAGCAGAAGTTGAATTACAAGCCCTAATGGACCACACTGCTGAACGCTTGGCACACGTTCAAGAAACTGTCCTCCTGCAATACGCTTCCTCAATGAAAAGACAAGTTTTAGATCTAATTTTAATAAGCAAGTATGGGTGTGACGGAAGCTCTGGGCACAGTAGATATAAACAGGCGTTTCAAAATCAGGAGGCTAATGATGAATATTTATTTGTTTATTCCGTAGTTCCAATCAAACTACAACCCAAAGAAAACGATGCAATAAATTTGTGGCAAAATGATAGGCCTTCATCGACAAGACATTGCAGACCCATAAAATTTTTATTTTCGAAAGAGACTACACAAATGGTGACTTTGGAAAACGAAAAAATAAAAAATCAAGTCTTAGAATTAAATCCAACAACTATTTATTTGGAAAATAAACAAATAAATATTCATCATCAGTTCCATTTCACCATGGTTGATGGTAAGCTATGCAACATTTTGACAGACACGAAGTCCTCACAGACATGTTACATATGCGGTGCTACCCCAAAAGTTATGAATTTAAGACCTAATTTATTGCAGAGCAAAAGCGAAAATTATGGTTTTGGTCTGTCAACACTTCATGCTAGAATAAGGACTTTTGAATGTTTACTTCATATAGGGTACAAGTTAAAAGAAAAGCAATGGCAGGCTAAAGGAAAAGAGCAACAGGAACAAATAAAAATTAGAAAATTGGAAATGCAACAAAGATTTAAGAGTGAGATGGGTTTAGATGTTGACAGACCAAAACCTGGCTTTGGTTCGAGCAATGACGGTAATACCGCTAGAGCTTTTTCAATAACCCAGAAAAAGTTCAGATATTACAGGGGTCGACAAAACACTAATTTACCGGTTTAGTGTAATATTGGATGCTGTCTGTTCTGGTTTTGAAATAAATTTAGAAAACTTTGAAAAATACTGCAATAACACCGCAGATTTGTATGTAAGTCTTTATCCGTGGTATTATATGCCTGTGACTGTGCACAAGTTGCTGTTTCATTCCACTGAAATTATTAAGCATTGTGTCGTGCCTATTGGGCAACTTTCTGAGGAGGCCCAAGAGGCAAGGTTGAACAACAACATTGCTAATTATGTTCACTTTAGATTTATATGGTTCTGCTGTGGCCCGCACTTTGGCATTACCACCAGTCTGAGCCTCATTAAGTGGAAATGCGTTGAAAATTTCCTCTATTGTATCATTTACTTGTTGGCTTGGCGGCACAGGGACGTCTATGGGGGCTGCATCTGTAGGAAACGGAATATTCATTAGGCTGGGAGACGGCACGTCAAAATACATATCACCAGGTCCCATATCTGGAGGTACTGGTACATTTAACAACGCTTCCTCAATATGGGCTTGTGTCTCTTGACCGAGACCCAAGGAAGAGAAAAAATCTTCGTGACTCATTTTTTAGTGGTTTTAACTTAAACTTTTTTCTAACACACACACACACAGGCTAACCCTTAAGGTTTGGTTTTAACTGAATATCTATTCTATAGTTAACTATTCTTTATATCCCCCACACCATTCACTGTTAACCTTGAATTATGCTTTCAGGACAGCCCTTTTTGATGCACCTGTGTCAAATCACATGTAACTTTCAGGGTCATAAAACCTCCCACTTATTTAACATAAAGATGCGTGTTTAGATACAATCATAAAACTAAAAAAGTACAACTTCTAGACAAGATTAAAAAACAATTATAAACTTGTACAGTGTGTTCAATCTAACTTGTCCACATTTTAAATGTCTATAACTTTTTTATTTTTAAGTCTAAGCTTACAATTAGTTCTGTAAGTAGGTATAGCGGTAATTACATGTAAAATTTTTCATATTTAAATGGTTACATTTCCGAAACTATTAAATATAGATATATCAAATGTAGTATTTTTGTAAAGCTCTTTAAAAGACCTTTTTAATGGTGGTATAATATAAATGGTGTTCCATTTAAAAAAGTAAGTTATTCCAATTTATACTATTAATAAAATTGTTTTGTGTAATCTTCATAACAGAAAAAACTTGATAATTCAATGTATAATTTGGTTTTGGGATCATTTTTCAAGTAAAGAAATAAAAAAGTTATAGACATTTTTTCTTCTTAAATTTTAATACATTTCAAAACACATGTTAAAATCAAATATATAGACTAATATATTCAGTAATAAAAAAAAAACACCTGTGGTTTTTCTCATTAAATCACTTCTCGAGAGACATTTTTAAGACCTACCTAAATAAGCAAAAGGGTGCAATAAATTTAATTAATGTACACCTGTTTAATTTGTGTTAATTAGGTCGTTAATGGTGCTTGGGTGCAAAAGTTCACATTCTTTCCCTACTCGAAGTAAAGAATGAATGTGTCACCGACGTGAAAGTTGACAAGTTCTGCAAGGTGGTAATTTTTTCGTACCTAGATATGTACTTAGCAATCTCCCTAACAACATTTGCAACAAATTCCTGACCTGCTACGAGACGACTTCAATACTGAATCAAAAATTACAAATTACATCGAAAATAAAATATTGTATTATTAAACAAAAATAAACTCTTATTGTTAAAATAATTTTTTACTCGAAAACGGCTCATTTTATCGATGTCAAACAAGGGTACCTTTTTTTTAGCAAAAGGTTTAAACTACCCAAAAACATATTTTTGTGTCTTCACCATACAGGGCGTAAAAAATATTATCAATAATGTGCGAAAACTAGTCCGTCCCTGGCAAACTAAAAAAGCGACATAAGCTTCAAGGGCACTATTTTAAGAGGTCTTTACTAGTATGCATCGTACTAAAATATTATCAAATTATACAGAGCGCTTTAAAAGTTATTCACGAAAAATCGATTTCTAGCTGCCCCCTTTAGGGGATCATATCTCCGCAGGGGGCTTAAACGGAAAAATTTTATAGGAACTTGTCGTGTTATTTTCATCTGTTCCATACGTGTGCGAGAGATTTCCCACATTTTCCCGGACACCCTGTATATTTTTTAATGTCCATTTTTTTTTTTCGACAAAAGTATGATTTAATTTAGATTTCTTACGTCATTTTTGTCATTAACTATGCTCCTAAGAAATGAGTACGATGTCTTTGAATTAAATTGATTTATTTTAAAACATTTTTTTATTTATCATTTTGTTCACATATTAATCAGAATTATTACGTTACATTTAATGCAATTAATTGACGCAATTTTGTTTCCGTCTACAGGATGGTCATAGATATTAATTAAAATGATGAACACAGGTTATGTATATCGGTCCCGTATAGAGGCCCCCGGCTATCGGCCCCCGGTTGTATCTCCCGATATAACCCCCGTAACTGCCCCCGTTGTACCCCCCGCCGCCCGCCTCCTTTAACTGACTGATCTGGCCGAGGGGGCGCACTCGCCCCGTTGCAGGCGCGCGGGCATGAGAGCGAGAGAAGAGAGAGAGAAAGAAAGAGAGTGAGAATTACATACTAAATGACAGACAGACAAACGCAACACACACACACAACCACAACGACGACTATTAATTAATTTTTTTTTAATTTTTTAAATTTTACCTATGACCACCCTGTAATTTATGACGTCACGCCGACGCAAATTTTATGTTGCATCTCTCTCTAGCGTAATTTACTTTGCGGAAGTAGAATCATGTGATCGACGCTGGCCAATCAGATGGCCGGATTTCAAATTTTCAACCAATCAGAAGCCTTAAAAATTATCGGATTTGCTCGATGCCCTACGACTATACTACTCACATCCATTTAGCGGAGTCAATAAGTCAGCGGGCAAGAAATGGTTGAGACTCTTTCTGAAAAGGCATCCGACGCTTTCAATGCGCACTCCTCAGGAAATGTCATCTGATCGAGTAAAATCGTTTACACCTGAAAATGTGTCCAAATTTTTTGACCTCTATGAACCAGAATATCTTAAACTAACTAACCCTCCAAAACGTATATTCAATGTGGACGAAACAGGCCTTACAATTGTTCAGCACAAACATAGGAAAGTAATTTCTATGAGAAGAAAGAAGCAGGTTTCATCACTCACTTCAGCAGAAAGGGGTAAGCTGATTACTGTTATTACGTGTATGAATGCTGCAGGAGTTTTCGTACCATCGTTATTAATCTTCCCTAGAAAAAATATGAAAACAGAGTTGATGCTAGGAGCTCCCACTGGAGTAGTGGCAGAATGCCACGTGTCAGGTTGGGTACAGACCGACATTTTCACTAGATGGCTTAAACATTTTATAAAATTCATCAAACCTTCAGCTGCAGACCCGAATCGAGAATCAGTTGAGTACTGTGTCGCCTTATGCAGTTGCCAGTATTTTTGTAAAGCATATAACAGAGCTGCGACGATGGAAATATCTTGCAATGGTTTCCAAAAACTGGACTGGTCCCTATCTGTCGTCATATTTTTAGAGACTTCGAATATGGAATTCACGACACCGAAGATCAACCAGCAGATGAAGCTCCAGAGCACTTGGAAATACAAAACAGAATGGACGAACAAATAATAGAACCAAACCATGAACAACTAAATCATCCATTGAGAGAACATAGAACTCCTAGTCCACCACTACCTCATAAACAACTGGTTTCTCCGAAAGACATTTGTCCGATTCCTACATACAAGAGAGATGCCACTAAAAATACATGCCAGATCAGGAACGGCTTTAGTAATTACTCGAACACCCTACAAAGTAGAATTAGAGGAAAGTTTGCAAAAGAAAAAAACAAAAAGTCAGTACCTAAGACAAATTTGGATAGGGCATTAGCTCGAGAAAAAAACAATTTAACAAAAAGTGTTAGATTAAAAAAAACAGCAAGACCCAAAGAAGAATTACCAGTTCATGAAGACGTAGGTAAACCTTCTACATCAAAAGGCAAAACATCGAAAATGAAGCGGAAAGATTCTTCTAGTTCGAGTTCAGACAGCAGCGAAGACCTTTCGTTAGCGGATTCATCGTCCGACGAAATTGGAGAAAACGACGAGGAATGTCTGTTTTGCACCGACAAATTTTCCGACGATAGACATGGCCAACAATGAGCAAAGTGGTAGGTGGGCACACAAAGATTGTGGAGAAATAAAGTCCAGCACATTTATTTGCTTTTTCTGCAAAGGAAAGGGTTTTTTTTGAATAGTCTCTCAAATTGGGGTATCTGTCTCAAATTTGGATACCCGGCTATCCCAAATTAGGGCACCTTATATTTTTAACATTAAATGTCATAAAAAAATTAAAGGTATTCTTTGCAAAAATGCATGTTTAATTTGGTTTACTTTTGTTTTTGTTGTTTTCTAGAAAACTTAAATTTAAGTTTTTAAAATAAATGCGTAAAAACTTATAAATGTTCTGTTTTATTTTTGTATTCCAAAAAAATCATCTCAAATTTGGTGCCTTTTCTCTATTTCCATGTTAATCAATTTTAGGATTTTAACATGTTCTCACAACCCTGTACATTCTAACCGAAATGTGAATAAATTATTCTTATTTTATTTAAAATAGAACTTTTTATGAGAGTTATTTTTTTCATAAAACCAAAAATAAAAAACCCAAATGGTAAGAAAGTTTCTTTGAAATGTTGTATATTAGTAAAAATGAAGGAACTATTATTGGTAATTATTTACAAACCGGACGCATAGCCAATTTTAATGAAATTTGGTATAGGTAGGGGTTGTTTTTGGGGCGCTGATAACGAATCTGAAAGATTTTTTTTCAGACACTTTTCGTTCTCGAGATATTCGTCATTCGGACTATCCAGTTTTTCCACCCGAATGAGCTGGCAAATTGGACTTAATAAAAAGGACTAAAGCCAAGAAAAATAAAGAAAAAAGGAAAAACTAGCTTTAATACGCTTTTTTGTGTGGTAAGGCTCATATGTTTGATATAATTAATCTGGTTTTTAATTTTATTTTTTGGGTTTATAGGTTTTCAGGATGGGGAAACCTAAGCGAAAGCACCGTCCAGATTACGATTCCCAACCAGATCTCGATCTTGGAGTAGATCTCAGGCTCGGAAAAGATCTAGGCATGACACCACAAGGTCAAAATCATTCATTTCTCACACCGTAAGTCTACAGGAAAGATTAGAGAGTTTGGAGGCAGCTTTTAAAAAATTAAGCTCAGGTGATCGTTAATCTAGAAGTAGATCTACCTCTAATATTTCGGTACGAACCTCTAATGAAAGTCATATTTCAAGGGCAATCGACCTATCTCCAATTAGGGAGGTGGTACCCCTAATAAAAACCGACCATCACTCGAAAGTAGCCTCAGTGATAACACAGGTCATGATATACTAATTTTGGATGTTAATACCCTGGAAAGTCTTGGCCAGAATCCACAAGAAAAATGGGTTCAAGGACCGGAGATTCCAGAATTACTTAAAAACAGGTGGACTCATATTTTAACCAACGGCTTAGATAAGAATGTAAAAGAAACTTTAATTAAAAAATATTCTATTTCACAATATTGTAAAAATTACAGGCCCCATTAATTAATGAGGAATTAAGATTAGTATTATCTAAGCGTTCGCTTATTCGAGATAGTCATCAGGCAGAGGCTCAAAACCAGTTAAGCTTAGGAATTGCTGCTATAAGTATGACTTTCATGCAATGTCTAAACAATAATAGTAAAGAGGTAATTAAATCATTAGGGGATGCCTGTCGAATACTGACAGATCTCCATCATTGTATTTCTATGTCAAGAAGAGCAATTATTTTGAATCAGTTAGGAAAAACTGCCAAAGAAGTGGCAGAAGCTAGTCCAACTGACCCCGTTTTGGCAGGCCCAGGCTATGGGGAACGCTACAAAGCAGCTAAGTTGTTAGAGAAATCTGGTCAGACGTAAAATTCGCCTGCATTGCAGAAACAAACTTCAAAAAGGGTGTTTAAAACCATCCAATATTCATACTAAAAAGTAAGTTCTTTAAACCGGTCAGGACCGTACCGTCGCAGGGGGAAATGAAGTACAAAAGGTCCTACCTCTCAGAAGAGAAGAGGAGAGTATAGTGTTTGAAGCAGGCAGACTAAAACATTTTTTACAAAGGGTAAATGCGGGAGAGTTGCCGCGGCGGGAGAGACGCCGCTTTTGTCGTATTTCAATGTTAACGCCAGAAAGTAGGCAACCAAGTACATCCATGATGAGAGTCGATCGTTTAGTGAACAGTTATGACATCGGATGTGTTTTGTTTTTAGAAGTATCGGTTGCTATCCTCGAATTTAAGAAGGTAAGATTAAATTTTCTTTGCAAAATTTTAAGTGCTATTCTAGTAAGTGTGTTTCTTTGCAACGTGGTGGTTTTATTTGATATTCGTAAGATTTTTCCAGTATTTTGAGGTTATGTTTATACGTGTCATGCTATATTTTGGCGCGTTTTAAATGTGTGATCTTGATAAGCAGGTGCGGCATCTCTCCCAGCAAAAAGGACAGTTGCCGCATTTTCAGGAAGGAGAGATGCCGCATGTGACTTTTTAAGGTTATTGTTTCGCCATGGTTTTTATTAAATTAAAGTTACATTTTACGAAAATATCAAAGAAAGGCAAATGTGCGCCCAAGAGCTCTGTGGACCGAAGAACAATTGCAAGAAGCCATTAATAAAGTTAGTTCCGGTGAGATATCCAAAAGAGAAGCTCATGGGCGTTATCATGTTCCACCAAAGACCCTTAAACGTAGAATGACAAGTGGTAACCTTCAGAAAAGGAGTCTCGGACCAGAAGGTACTTTACTGATTTTTTTAAATTCTACTTTAGCATTATCCCATAATTTATTTTTACAGGTGTTCTAGGGCACAAAAATGAAAAACAGTTGGTTGTTCATATTCAACGATTGACAGCGGCTGGATTTGCTCCTGATAGAAATACAGTTCGACGTCTGGCTTACAACTTTGCTGAGAAACTAAAATTAAAACACAAATTTTCACACAAAAGCGGCATGGCTGGTTATTCTTGGCTCACATCATTTTTAGAAAGAAACACCGAATTATCAGTAAGGCAAGCTGAAGGATTGTCATTATCAAGAGCTCGAGGCATGAATAGAGAAGAAACATCAACATTTTTTCAACTTGGGAAAGTCCTAACCACAAAAGGTGCAAAATATGTCCACGTTTTAACATCTAAAGAGCGCGGAGAAAATGTAACCGTTGTTGCATGCTGTAGTGCAGACGGCAAATTCATTCCACCCACGTTAATTTTCAAAGGTGTGAACCAAAAGGCTGAATTTTCGGATGGCTACCGGCTGGATCCAAAATTTATATGAATAAAAAGTCATCTTTCATAAACTCAGAATTATTTCTTAAATGGTTAAAAGAGCAGTTTATTCCCAATAAGCCATTCGGTAAATGCTTATTAATCCTGGATGGCCACACTTCACACAGTACTGATGGCGATATGTTGCAAGTGGCTGACGATAACGATATTATTATTTTGTGTTTGCCAAGCCACTGTACACAGGCTCTTCAACCACTAGACCGAAGCTTTTTTAAACCATTTAAAACTTATTTTAACCAGGAAGCTCAGTTATGGATGAAACACAACGCCAATAGAAACCTTACGAGGTATCAAGCAGGTGCATTAATTGGCAAAAGTTGGTTAAGATCAGCATCTGTTTCCACAGCCATTAACGGTTTCAAGGCAACAGGGATATATCCTGTTGATCCAAATGCTATTCCGGATCACTTTTATTCTATAAGCGATTTAGCCATTACAGATACTAGTCCAGAAAGAGATGTTAACCGTCCCAGTGTGGAAGTACCCTCCACTAGCTCTTCTAGTCCTATTCAAACATGTACTAGGGGAAATGACGGCAATGGTTCACAAATCCCTCCTTCAAAATTTTTGCAAGAAGTATCTCCTGTCCCAACCTGTATCCGTTAAGCAAAGGTTCAAGCAAAGCGCAACTGTGTTAACATCATCCGAAAACATTAAAACAAAGAGGGTTCGCCTTGACAAACCTAAAACAACTAATGTGACAGAAAAGAAAAAAAAAGACAAAGATACAAAAAAATGAACAAAAACAACTTGAGCCAGAAAAAAACCAATGGAGCGATAACGATGATGAGTCTCTGGTCAAAAAGAAAAATGAGAATCAGGAACGCTGCGTGGAATGCTTTGAAATTTACCAAACGACAACTAAAAAAGTGGATTGGCTGCAGTGCCTTAAATGCTTAAAATGGCTACATGTTACTTGCACCATGTATGGTGAAGTGTGTAACATCTGTTCTAGACTCGCCTTAAGAAAAACAAAATGAAAATTAGACGTTTTTTAAACTTTCCGATACTGAGGCATCTCTCCTTTTGTACGCGGCATCTCACCCAGTAGTGTGGGAGAGATGCCAACTTTAATTAAAAACAAAATGTTTTTGCAATGTTTATGTGTTTTTAGAATTATAGTGTATTTTTGTATATTAATAAAGTTTAAAGCAGTACCTGTGTATTAATATATTTTGAAAGCGAAATGTTAAAAATTACGAAACTTACAGCTATTTTTCAAAAAGTGCGGCAACTCTCCCGCATTTACCCTAATTGGAAAAAATTACTAATGATCAGTTGATTATTCGCTGGCTATCTGGATATAGAATACCATTCTTTAAAATTTCCCAGCAAATTAAAACGCCTCGCATTTCCTTGTCAGTGTCTAAAACTCAGGAGATATCCGTTTGTGTTGATGAACTTATTTTACAACAGGTAATTAAAAGATGCATTGGTCATCAAAGTCAATTTTTATCATCCCATTTTGACCCTAAAGTAGTGTTGTGAATATTCGGATAATTTGAATATTCGGTTATTCGGATTCGAAATACCAAAATACTCAGATTACTTCATTTAATATCGAATTCAAAACGCGGCGGCATCGTACCCGAATTGACGTCACAGACGTCATTGCTATCTCGTCGAATGATCAGGTCAGTGGAATGAATTCGGTGTCACAATTACATGTTAAGAGGGTCGCGAATCTTCCGCAGTGCATGTTTTATTAGGATACCACGTTAGGCAGGTCCAGCTTCGGGTGTTTTGAGAAATTTAAATTATAAAATGGTACCTGCACAATAGTGTGGGTTTTTTTAAAGACCGCGGATAATACATTCTCTACATGCAATTTATGTAATTAAAATTTAAAACACTTTGTCAGTACAAGTAGTTTAAAACAACATCTAATAAGAAAACATAATATACAATATAACGAAGAACTAAACAAGCAAAAATCTGAAGAGACAGATACTAAATGTGATGTTCAAGTTCAAGTAGAAACTGATTATACCGCCCCTGTGTTTGAGAATATTAATAGCTTCCTCTTTAAAACCATCTTCACAAAAACGTCAACTAAAACTTTATATCGGATACAGTAAAAAGAACTTCCAGAATCACAAAAGACTGATATTAACTTAGGTTTGCTCAAAATGGTGGTCAAAGATTACCAGCCCTTATCTGTAGTAGAAAATAGTGTTTTTAGAATATTTAAAGAAATTAAATCCCTTATACACAGTCCCAAGCAGGTATGTTTTAACTAATAATATTTTGGCACAGACATTTTTTCAATAAGCCTCAAAATTACAATCTGTTCTAAATGATGTAAAATATGTCTCACTGAAAACCGATATTTGGCAGTCAGATAGCAACAAATCGTCACTTTATTAATGATTCAAAAATTCTGGGTACACAAGAACTCACTCATGGCAGTCACACGGAAGAAATATAGCAGAGGATTTAAACAATTTGATACAAAAATAAGACCTACAAAATAAAATAGTAACAATTGTTTCTGATAATTTACATTTACACTGCCACCATCATCCTTGTGAAGCGCATACCCTAAATTTGTCAATGAAAGAACGATATTGATAAACTGAATGGATTAATCTAAAAATGCAAATCCTTAGTTTCCTATTTTAAACATAGTGGACTGGCTAAAAGTACTTTAAAAATTGCCAAGAACAAATCGGATGTTCTTTAATTAAAGTAAAACAAGCGGTTAAAACAATATGTAACTCAGTTCTTATTATGCTCCAAAGATTATTAGAAATTAAGGATCCTTTAACTGTAGCCTTAACTAACTTGCCCGCTGCCCCAGAACACATAATTATAGCAGACGGTGTACCAGTTTTAAAACCCATTGAATTGTTGACTACTGAACTTTCGGGGAAACAATATGTAACAATATCCTCAATAATTTCACTTATTTGATCGCAAATTAATCTGTGAAATATGCTACCTAACACACCCATAGGTTTTTGGTTACAAAAACATGTATTAGAAGTTATTTCGAGATGTTTTGGTATCTTGGAAATCAACAAAATTATAGCAAAAAGCATGTTTCTAGACCCACGTTTTAAAAAAACTGCTTTTGGTCTTGAAGAAAACGCTAAAAACACAGGCTTGGGTTACGGACAAAATTACGAACATTCTTGCATCTAAAATGGACAAAAGTACACTACAAAATGAAGCTCAAGCATAAAATGAAAACATCCTTCCTCCTTAAAAACTGGCAACTGCATCACTCTAGGCTCATTTTGATAAGAAGCTTAAAGAAGTCATTACCAAAACTACACCCAGTATACCGGCCACTTTTAGTGTGAGACAACATTTGGAATTACCACATATCAAAAGAACTGCGGATCCACTTGTATTTTGGGAAAGCCATAAGCACATGATGCCCGAATTGTATGAACTATATTAAAAATTGTGTGTACAAGCTAGTTCAGTTTCAAGTGAAAGATTTTTTTTAAAGCGAGTCAAGTTACTAATGAAAGAGGAAGTAGATTGTTACCGAAAAATTTAGATATGATTTTAATTCATTTCTTTAAAGGGTACTTAAATGTTTTTGTCGCTGTTGTTTGTTCCTTTTAGCCAAACTAAATTACCATAGAACATATAAGCCAGTTAGCCCACCGGCCCTGGTTTTTGACCAGTTTTAACTAAATACCCTAATAATAAGAGAATGGAGCCATTCAAAAACTTTTGATGCATCTCTCGTAGAATTCCTTATATCAGTGCGCATAAACATAACATTTCACATCACGTGGCGAAAATTTAAACTATAAATTTTGTTTAGTTTACAACCAGTAGGTGAAGAGTGACATGTAAACGCGTGTTTCTCAAGGTGAATTTATACAGACAAATAACATAAAATAAAAATAACATCAAAAACATCAATTTTTCATAATTTTTAGAAAAATAATGGTGTACGGACAACTGATATTGCAAAAATAAAAATCCAGTTTTCGTCCAAGAGGGTCGAAAACCGGTGTATATTATTTAGGATATTTATTTATTTTTTTAGAAAAGGGAAAACAGTGTAAGTTTTTCTTTGTTATGCACAGTAGTCAATAGACATCCTTCTGCCTTCCAGTTTCCGTACACTTTTTGAGCGCGAACGTTAAAATTTCGTCCAGGTGGTCGAAAATAGGTACATGAATAGCCAGTTTACGACCTACTCGTCAAATGTATGGATCTTATCATGGGCGTATATAAGGGGATTTTAGGGGTCGGGACCCCTCCCTTAGCCTGCCGAGACGATAATATGAGGCAAATATATGGAATATAGGTCGGTAAAAACAAGGAAAGAGCCAAAAAACACCGGTCTCCCCTTCTTACTACTGCCCCCCATTAAGAAACCTATAAATGCGTCCGTTGATCATATATATACGTAATGACTATGATTATTTTTACTTTTTGCACATGCCAGCTTGGAAAACTAAAAGAAAATCCTATATAAAAAAACCTACAAAAGAAAAAAGATTCCAGTATTCTGAAAAATACTGAAGAGCCCTTGCCGAAGTTCGGGAAAGGAATATGTCTGTAAGGCTAGCAAGTCGCGAATTCGTGGTTCCAAAAACTACGCTACAGGATTATAAGTCAAAGAAAAACCCACAAATTTAAAAAAAACCGTCAGGGAGAAAAATGGTTCAGTAGCTGACCAATTTAGCCGAATGCGGATTCCCTATAAAGAAAAATGACTTACTGGATACGGTTAAAACCATTGTAAAGAAAAACAGGAATAAAGAACTTTTTATTAATGGGTGGCCAGGCCAGAAGTGGTACTAGTGTTTCTTAAAAGATGCCCCATCATTGCAGTACGAGAAGCAAAAAGCATAAATTAAGTCAGAGCAATGATAAGCGAAATAGAAATAAGGCTGTGGTTTAAAGATCTTAAGAACAACCTGATCCAGAGCAACAATGAAGACCTTCTATAAGATCCCGAATTCTGAATGGCGACGAGAATGGGTTTTCACTTTGTCCAAAGACTGTGAAAGTGCTGGCCCCTAGGGGATATAAAAACGTATATTCCGTGAAAATAGGAAATGAGAAAGACACTATTACAGTCCTTGTTATTTTTACAGCTAGTGGTAAATTAGCTCAACTAGTGTTATTCCCATGCGTCAGACCGCCATCGCCAGAAGCCTTATTAGATAATATGCCTTTAAGGTTAAAACAAAACCTTTTTCTCTGGTGCAACGGCTATGTCAGCCGTTTTCTGGAACGGGATGAAATCTTACGACAGATATTTGGTTTACTAGTGTGGAACTAGCTGAGGAACTTCGTACTGAGCATGTGCTAAGTTTCCTGGAAACTATTCGTAAAATTAAGAAGCAAATACCCCTCTATTAAGAGAAGGCAAAGTTCGTCCCGAAGGGTCAAGTATGTTTGCATTTCAGGAAAACACCACAATGGTGTATTATATTTCGAAACCTGGTAAAACGGTTCTTCTTATTTCAACTATGCACTTCGACGATAGCATTGACCAAAAACCAGAAAACCCGAAATAATTCTAGATTATAATAAAACAAAAGGTGGAGTAGACACAGTGAACAAACTAAGTGCCACATATAATTGTGCTAGATCTACAAGACGATAGCCTATGGTGATATTCTATAGTCTAATTAACTTTGCTGGAATAAACTCATTTATAATACACACAACAAATAATATAGTCAAAAATGTTGTTCGCAAAGACTTTCTCCTTCAATTAGGTTTTTGTCCTTGCCCTTGTCCTATAATCTGTAACGATAACATAGTCTTTACTTCAAATAATGATATTTTCCGTGTGTTGTATGAATTTATGAGTTTTTAATAACATTTTAAACCAGAACTGCGTAATATTAGATTTGGTATTTTCAAATCTCCCAAATATTTATGTAAATAAAAGTAACATTTCCTTAGCTACCATTGATGAGCATCGCCCACCACTAAATATTCTCCTAAATCAAGAAAATATAGCACTTGAAACCGTACTTAACTGTGATCTATATCAATTTAACTTTTTAAAGCCGATTATAATTTACTAAACAAGTATTTAGGAAACGTTCACTGGTCTGTTCTTGATTGCTTCGGCTATGAGTGAATGGCATGGTGAAAATCTTTTATTCAATTGTTTATGCGGCGGTAGAGTTATTTCTTCCTAAAAAGTTTAACTGCAAAGTAAAAGTCCCTTCATACAATTCGCCAAGGACGATTAAATTGATTAAAGAAAAAAACAAAGCTTTTCCTACTTGAAAACCAAATACAAGGATATAGGGGGAACAAAGATGTCCATAAGAAGTGATTATGATTCCTTTGTTGCCTTATCTGAAATAAATATTCTGCAAAATGTTAAATCCTGGAACTACCGTAGATCAAAACGAATTCTGGCTGGCTTTCCTAGTGAAATGAAGTATTTTGACAACTCATCTGCAAATCGTACAGTTATTGCCAACATGTTTGCAGGGTATTTCCAGTCTGTTTATAGAACGAGAGATGCATCAGTTTTTTGCGACCCCAGTGAGCTCCCTAGGACTGATATTGGGTTAATATAATATCTTTAAACAGCGATCAGGTCTTTGAGAAGTTGGTTAATTTAGACATAAGTAAGGGCGCCGGCATGGATACGATTCCTCCTGTCTTTTTAATGAAATTAACTAACGAGAACTGCACTTTCGCACTGGCTGTAGCACTTACATTAATTTATCAAACTTCTTTAAACTCCGGCGTATTTTCATGTTTGGAAATCTGCTATTGTAACACCTCTCTTGGAAGGAGACGATCGATCAAATATAGCAAGTTATCGTCCTACTTCTGGTCTATCAAGCATACCTAAGGGCCTGGAGTCCATGGTTACTAAAATTTTGTTTAACTCTTTTGAAACTATTGGCTCTGAAAAACATGGCTTTTTACTCGGAGATCACGCCAAACCAATCTATGTGTTTACACCGATTTTTTGTCTTTTGCATTGGATAAGAGTCAGCAAGTTCAGAACTCCAAGTTATTTATTTCGACTTCCAAAAAGCTTTTGATAGTGTTGATCATTACATTTAAATTCAAAAATTAGAACACCATGGAATAGGTGATCCACTGCTTTCCTGGATAAACAGTTATCTTCGTGATTGGGTGCAGTATGTTAAATTTCAGAATTGTCTCTTAGATAAAATACTGGTTATATTCCTTCATGATTTGCCTTCCATTTTTAATCATTGTTTCTACTTGTTATATGCGGATAATTTGAAGATGTACATAACCATTTCGAACATTGATGATTCTTTATGATTACAAAATTGTATAGAAAATCTCGTGAGCTGGTGTAGAAAGAACAACATGTTCTTAAACGTAAAATAATATTATTTTCCAGGAAGAAAAATCCAACTACCTATCTATACCGCATCAACGATACTCCTCTATCCAGAGTGACTTTGATAAACGACCTTGGTGTAATTTTTGATCATAACTCGGATTTATTCATCGCAAAGACATACAGGATGGCGGGTTATGTTATGAGACAATGTTGGGAGTTTAGAAATGTTACTGTCTTAATAAATATGTATTTTGCATTGGTTAGGAGTTTTCTGGAATACTATAGCAATGTTTGGAATCTCTATTATAACACCCACAATAAAATAATCGAGCGGGTATAGTCTAAATTCGTTAACTACCTGCTTTACAAGATAAAAATTGGCATATCATTATTATCATACCAAGAAAGACCAAACATCTTGGGTATGGTTAGCTTGGAGATGCGCCGAATAAAACTTACTCTTATGTTCGGTCATAAGCTGTTAACCCTTTAACTGCTCTGGACGAATATATTCGCCATGCGGTGAACTGCTCTAGACGACTAAACTCGCATCGCTGATAAAAATAGGATTAGACTGCTCTTGACGAATATGTTTGCAAGCGTTGTTTTACGGATGCTCTCGCCGCATTCTGCCGGCCACGGCCGGGCTGCTGTCGAAAAGGAATCGCGTAACGGAATAGGTGGGGATATAAGGTAGCGTGTTCTTCTAGCACACCCTGCGTTTGGTTGTTTGCTTGCTTATTTCGAAGTTTCGGTTGTGATCACAGTGAGGTAAATTATGTCTAATAAATATTTAACCGATGAGCAGCTGGAGGAGATATTAGCTCGAAGCGATAGTGAACATGACGAGCCGATGGAACAAGACGTAAGTACAGAAAGAAACTTCATTATTGAGTTATATTTTGTAATTATGAGATGCACGTTTTACTAGTAGGTATATTTACCTGGTTATCTCTACGTTCGTTTTTTTATTTCCTAGGTTGACGACGAATGGCCTGATGATGACTATATTATGACGCCCGCTGAAGAAAATAATATTGAGGATTTTTTTCAAATAGAACACACTTATTGGAGTCAAGTGAAGATTCAGACAGCAGTGATCAACCAGTGCAGGCTTCATTATTTGAACGTAAGAGCTTTGTGTGGACGACCAAGGCTTTCGACCCAAAGATTCATGAGTTTGACAGCACGAATTGTGGGTGCAAAATCGAAGGTACAGTTGAAAATTCAGCCCTAAAATATTTTGAATTATTTTTACCCAAGAATTAGTGGAACAAATAGCGACCGAGACTAATAAATATTACGACTATTTAGAAAGCCAAGGGCATTCGGAACATTCACGTATCAAGAGGTGGAGGCCAGTAGAATATAATGAGCTGTACTCTTACTTTGCTGTCGCACTACTAATGCCACATGTAAAGAAAAACAAGTTAAACTCTTATTGGTCAAATGATGAATTTATCATGACCCCAATATTTAGTAGACTCATGAAAAGAGACAGATTTTTACTTATAACGAAATTACTTCATTTCACTGATAATAATGCCCCCTTACCGGAAGAAAAGATTCCTTACAGAAAGTAAGGGTAGTTGTTGACCATCTAAAAAAGCGTTTTGTCCATTCAAGAATATATGTATTGATAAAAGTTTATTACTTTTTAGAGGTAGAGTTTTTTTTCGACAGTATACCCCATCGAAAAGACACCGTTTTGGGGTGAAATTTTTTTATTATGTTACGGTGAGACTGGCTATATCCTTGATTTTATCGTTTACACTGGTGCAACAACAAACGTAAAGGAATTTGAAGGAGCTGATATCGGAAAATCTGGTAATATAGTAATGACTTTACTTGAGCCTTACCTACAAAAAGGTCACACATTATTCTTCCATAACTGGTACACTAGCCCCAATTTGTTTGAGTCTTTGTATAAAAGCAAGACAACCGCTTGTGGTACAGTGAAGAAAACTCGGAAAAATATGCCAAAATTTACAGAGAAGTTACAAATGGGTGAGTTCACATATAGATCTACCGAAAATATGCTTGCAGTAAGATGGCAAGATAAAAGGGAAGTTTACATGTTGTCAAGTTGCCACAAACCAGACATCGAGAAGACAGGAAAGACAGACCGTCAAAGAGCTATCATGAAACCTAGCTGCATTGTCGGTTATAATCAAAATATGGGCGCGGTTGATAAATCAGACATGCTGCTTTCTTCTGTAGAGTACGCTCGGAAATCAATGAAATGGTAAAAAGTTGTTTTTCCACTTATTAGACTGCACGGTATTGAATGTCTACCAACTATACAAATGCAACACCGTGCATTATGTGTCAATTGAAGATTTTCATCTAAAGCTGATAAAAGAAATTATCGCGAAATATCATACACCAGTTTCAACTCGTACGGTTGGTCGAAGTTTTGGACGAGAATTCTGAACTACGTATAACTGAAAGACACTTTGCAAATTTTATTCCATCCACTGTTCAAAAGAAGTCCACTACAAAACAATGCGTAGTTTGTACAAAAAATAAGAGAAGACGCGAATCAAGATATATGTGTCCAACTTGTAATGTACCACTTTGTATTGTTCCTTGTTTTGAATTATTTCACACAAAAAACACTTTTAGAACATGTAATGCATTTAAAATGTTTTTCTTTTGAGTTACCATATTTGTTTTGCAGTCGTATTTTTTTGGTTTTGGAACCTGTAGTTGACTTTTAAATAAATTAACATTTAGAAAAAACTGTTATTTATTTTCTTTTAAATATAAGAAAAATACAACGAAAAAATATGGTCAATTGGACCACGCTGCTCTTGACGAATATATTCGCAAGCGTCAAAAAAATGGTAATTTTGACCGACCGCCTTGAAACAGCACTGCGCAGTGAAAGGGTTAAACAACAAAATAAGCTGCTTTGACTCTCTAGCTTGGATTAATTTTAGAATTTCATCCAGAACAACAAGGCTATTCAACCCATTTGCTGCAAACATGAGTCGAACTAATATTGGTATGAATGGCCCTCTGAACCGACTAGTGAGTTATTTTAATTGCTACATACCGAAGAAATTTACCCTATCCTGTTCTAACGATTCTTTCAATAACGAAGTCAGTAAGCGGTTAAGAAATTTCATCGAATATTTGTGGCAGGAGTGTAGAATTACAACACTTCTTTTCTGGCTTTCCTAATTAGTAATTTAAGGTATAATTAAAATATTGATTAGTATGTAGTTGTTGTTAATTGTTTTGTACTATTTGGGAAAATATTTCTGTAAGTACTGTAAACAAATAAATAAATTATAAAATTGGTTTGCTTTTTTCTTTATGTTAACTGAACTAATTAAATGTATGCTATTTTATACTGGGTGTTCACTATATAAAATTACTGACTACAAACGGTCAAGTTCCTTTTTAATCATCACCTTTTCTATTAACCCAACTACACGCTCAAAATACATAGGTAGTTTCTTGCTATGGGCTATGGAAATAAGTATATTAAAAACAGGATAAGAAAAAACTCAAGACCCCAGAAACAAAATGCTTTGTCCAATAATAAGCATGAAATAGGATATACTAAGCTTGGTAGTGACTTTCAAAACAAACATAAAAAACTGTAGTTTTTATTAAAGTAGTTAATTTAATATAGGTATCAAAGATTATCGACAAGATTTCCAAAATAGAGGAGGTGCGGGAAGCCCCGCTCACCTAAGCAAATGGGAATACTGTAAAGTGTCAATAACATATAGGTCTCTAATAAAAGCCGTTACTGAAACATCCTGATTAAAGCCATTAAATTATTGCAGCGTCATAATTAACCACCAAAGGCACCTTAGGTCTCACCACCCACTGTAGGATATCTCCTGCATATAGGGGAGAAAGAGTTATAAGTAACATCTTGTTACGTGGAGGACATTTCCATGTAAATTCCGATTTATGTACCATTGGTATTTGAAGACCCTGGTGCAAGAAGGGGATAAGTGCATAATTCTACAAAAGCGAGATAGATGCTTATTTAGGTTGAAAAAGTTGCTCTTCTTGTCTGGTGCAAGTATGGGATACGTACGGTTAATAGATAATGAATTATGACAGCAAACTACATATCCCCTGGTATGGTCTGGTGCAAGAACGGTATAAGATATGTGTAACTTATCCCGTCCTTGCACCAAATTTTGAATTATTTTTTATACGTTGCTATCTCTGTCCCCCTACTGCACCGAACATTTTGTTTACGCGATCAGGTAAGGTGTACATGATCGAGGTCACGTAGTCACCGAAAAACCATTGGGCAGTGAACATAAGCTAGTGTGGTACGGTGTTGTGTAGTAAAATATTGAGGCATTTTCTATTATTTGAAAGAACATAAGATATTATAATGAGTTCAAGCAGTGAGGATGAACCATTTCAAAGTTCAGGCAGTGAGTTTCTGCCTTCAAATTCTAGTGCGTCCGAAAATAATTTGGATGAAGAGCAGGAACCCGCTGATAATGGGTACGCTAATAACAAACGTGGACGAAAGAAAATAAGAAAACCGGACAGCTGGAAAAGAAATGTGCAGAAAATGAAAAGAGCCAAAGGTAAAGATTATAAATCTACGTCAACGGGAAAGCTGGTGCCAGAAAGAAAACAAGGCGTTGATTGCAAATGTAGCAAGAAATGCATAGAAAAACTTTCAGAAGCCGAAAAGCAAGAAATAATATCGGCTTTTAATACTCTTTCAAGTCAAGAAAAACAAGACTCTTATTTGTCAAGTTTGATACAAGTTTCGCAGATTACTCGACGCCGCAAAATTAAAGAAAATCCAAAGTTAGTAAGGAATCACACCTATAAGTATAAGGTAATATTTTTTTAAACATCTTTAACTGTAGTACGTTTATCCACATACGTTTAAAAATGCTCTGAATGTTTTTTCGGTAGATATTTAGAAAAAATTGTTAGCAACATTTTTTTTTCAGTTACGAAAAGGTGCCTTTGAGTTAAATGTTTGCAAAATGGCTATATGTCTTCTTCATGGTATAGGAAAAAACGTCTGGAGCGCATCGCAGCCCACCTATCTACAAACATTACACCTGTTCAGGATAAAAGAGGTCGTCATTCAAGTAGGCCCAATTTAATTCCCGAAGATTTAAAAAGGCAAGTACACGAGCACATCAACAGCTTTCCAAAACGTATTTCCCATTATACTCGTAAAAAAACGATAAATATTATTTGTCCAGCGATTTAAATATTTCCATTATGTATGATTTATATCTGAAAAAGTATGAACCTGATATACATAAATTAAAACAAGACGGTCTTCCATACAAACCAAAAATATCATATGATTTTTACGGACGATATTTTCGTGAAAACTTTAATATTAGTTTTGGTACTGCACGCAAGGATACTTGTAAAAAATGCGACATATTAAACAATAAGATTCAAAGTGCTGATTCAGAAGGTTGGATGGTTCTATAAAGAGCTAAAGGAAAATCCAAAGAAGCACAAGAAAACGATGAAATTGATGTTTTGTGCTTCGATTTCCAACAAAACATGCCCCTTCCTAAAGTGCCTTCAGGAGATGCATTTTATTTACGGCAGTTATGGGTACATAATTTCTGTATACACTCTGCAAAAAATAAGACTGGACATTTCTTTATGTATGATGAATCTATAGCTAAAAAAGGATCAAATGACGTGTTAAGTTTTCTAAATTACTATTTTAAAAACATTTTAAATCCCAATGTAAAAATCTTATATTTATTCAGCGATAACTGTTGTGCGCAAAATAAAAATAATACTTTGGTTAGGTTTTTAGTTGCATTATGTCAGGAAGGAAAATTTGATACCATAATTCATAGTTTTCCTGAGCCGGGGCATAGTTTTCTTCCCTGCGATCGTTACTTTGGCATAATTGAGAAAAAGAAGAAATGTATTGATAGGGTTTTCTTACCACATGAGTATATGAATATAGTCAAATCATCATCAAAAAACTTTTTTGTTATTCCTGTGACTCAGGAGATAATGTTTAACTATGTCGAAGGCTTGAAAGATTATTTTCATCGAGTGCCAAAAGCTGTCTCTAAAGAAAAGTTTTCTATTTCTACATATCGTGTATTTAGATACACCAAAAATTTAGATGGTGTTGAAGTTAGTCAGTCTGCTAGCATCCCTTTTTTTATACATTTTTCGATACTAAAAAAAACTGTAAACCAAATTTAACTTTAATGCCAAAATGTTACGAATATGCCTTACCTATTAAGCACACAAAATATGAAAATGTAATGCTGCTAGCTCAGGAATATGTCGGAAAAAACGAAATGTATTTTAATCAATCTCTCAAATCAGATAAAGTAACATTAGCAGAGGTAGAAGTTGATTCCGATGTCACGGACACAAATAGCTCTGTTGATTTTGAGTCTGATTAATTCCTTAATCTCGCTATTTTTATATCTTTAACACATATTTTTGCGAATTTCGATATTTAGTTGGCTATTATAATACCCTATATTTATAAGAAACATTTTATCTTCTGTTAAAAGTAACACTGCTTTAGTTTATATTCATTTGTATTGCTGGTTTGTATTTAATAAAGATTTTTTGCTGAAAATGGTTTGAATGTAACTTATCCCCTTTTTCCACCTGTTGTAAATTAGATTATAAAAAGTCTTAAACTTATCCCATTATTGCACCAATTTTTCATTTTGCCTAATAGCATTGTTATTTGGCGAGAGAATTATGTTAAAAACATTTATAGCTGTTGTACTAGTTTGGCCAGACTTCATGATCGACATAAATTTAAAATTTAAAATAAAAACTTTTTTGCTTCTCCTGAAAAATTAACATATTGTTACTTATCCCCTTCTTGCATCAGGGTCTTCATTTAGCAAATAACTTGCACTTGGGCTTTATCTTCACTAGTTTATAAAAATTAGAGAATTTTCAATAATATTATTGTTCTAGTACATAGAAGTACCTATTCTTAGAAAGGAGTTGTGCTGCTTCTGATCCGTTAATTTATCCTTAGTACTTGAAAAATAAAAATTCTTGAACTTTATTAGGATAAAAGCTTATTAAGTTTCTGGTATTTAGGACGTATTAACAAATAAAGTATTAGTAACAATGAAATGAAATAAAGATGTAAATTTCTTTCGAGAAAGTAATAATGTTTTGGTAGAGCTTGTGACATCAAATTCTGACTGATGATTTCTTCTGAACCTTGATTTTCCATTTCCTAAGATTTTACTTCTTACTCTCAATATATCTGGTAATTGGCTAAAAGCTTTACCATTTCTTGTAACGTTTTTTATTGTTAATTACATATCTTAGTCCTGGTCCGATTATACTTCAAAGCTGAAGGAAAGAGTACCAATAATTTTAAAGTGGTCAAGGCTGTCCTGCTCCCTTTAACCAAGCAGTGGGGAATCGGCCACTATGTGGCATCGACCACCAACTTCCTGCTAAGTCTTGAGCACCCTTCGCCTGACCAGGCATCCAAGGAGCCTATCTTTACCTAGTACCATTTCGCTCTCAAAACGGATCTCTTGAGTCTTGATCTATTGACTTTAAATCATCTGTGAAGCTACTAATACTTTTAGAACCAGTTTTACAAATACCAAATAATAAAATCTTGTTTGGGTTAGGGCAAAAAAATAGTCATATTGGGCTTACATATATCATTAAAATAACTTTTTTCCACGACCATTAAAAAAGTAGCTTATTTAACACTTCCAAGCTTTTTTCACACTTGAATTAGTGTTTTGTTTCAAGTCCGACTAGACTAAAATCCAGTTACAAAGATGCCACAAGTCATAAAAATAAAGACGGCAATCAACTATCGCTGTCTAAACGCGTCGTTTACATCGTGTGCGAGTAACAAAAAGGAGAATAATTGAATGAAACAGAAGTGATGACGCCGTGGCATCTTCTCTACTGGCGAGAACTTTACAATAAACTTAAATATTCATTTATGCAATGTAACAGTAAACGCGACATCAACTTAACCAAACGGTCAAATTACCTATGATTTCGTCATTATTTCTTTTAGTTCATGTCTTACTAGTTTTAAAATTTGACGGTTTGCAAATAAATTTAATAGAAATTATTGAAAATTAACAGTAATAATGAATTTAGATGACTAAGAAATTAAAAAGGAATTTATACTGTTTTAGTATTAGTCTAAAAAAGTAAGTACATATAATTTTCTAAAATTAATTAATAAATTAAAAGTTATAAAGAGGATAATTATTGCCTCTTAAAAGTAGGGAGGCTATGATTTTTTGTTGCAATATAATGGATGTGCTGCAAAAATTAAAATAATAGGTTTTAATAAATAAAACATGTATAAAATGGTATTTTGGGAAATTTTTATACGGTCGTGGAAAAATATAGTATGTAACACATGCATAAGTGTCTTTTTACTCATGGAATTGCCGCATTCGCCTAACGGCTCGTGCTGTCAAACTTCCCATTCGTAAAAAAAGGATCACCTTATGCACTTGTTACATAAATTACTATTTTAATAAGAAAAATATCAGGAAATAAGCTATAAACCCTCGGGCTACGTACCAAATTATTAAACAAAAACGGCATACTATTTCATATTGGAAAAATAATTGTTAGCATTTGGAATACAAAACAATTATTTTTTTATTTATTGTAGTAACTGAACCATCAATTAACAAGAAACCTTTAACTACACTCTAAATGTAACCCTCCAGCAACAACCAGTCGAACACAAACACTCAAACCCTTAAAAATGTTGATTCACTGTAGATATTAATGCCAATTTTCATTTTGAAGTTCTGCTATGGCTGCTGAAAAAGAAACTAGGAAAACATTTATTACACATTTTCTTACTTTTGAATTTTTTTACTTTCTATAAGAGAAATGTTTCGGCAAAAGAACGAAGGTTTATAAAGTCATTTGGGTTTAATTCTTGCACAATTTGGATCTTATATGGATAAAACTTAAATACCTCCTTAAAATAGTGTGAAAAAATGATTTGCGCATGTGGTGTTTTACAAACAGATACACTTTGATTTTGAATTATTGCAGCACATCCTTCAACATTCTCAAGAATAGTAACAGTCCTTGGGACAACCACGGGGTTTTACATTTACAGCTGGCGATGTTTCTCCAAACCTTTTTACCCACGATTTCAACACATTTTTAATTGGTGCGTCCTCCATACGCCTAATATTGAAGTTACCACACAATCTTCGCCTTGCAATTGTGTAGGAGTCGTTGCTTTTAAAGTATGCATCAATCATAAAGGCACGATGCATACCTGATCAGCGCTACATTTTTACTAAATAATCCGCATTACTTAGCTATCGCTATCTAGTTTTTCGAGTTTAAAAAGGAAAATTTATTCTTGGACACCCAGTACTAAGAAATTTAAACCTTCATAAAATTATCACCAAAGGCAACTTAAAGCCTCACCACTCAACCACTCACTGTAGGATACATCTCCTGCATATAGGGGAGAGGGTTATAAGTAACATCTTTATATGTGGAGGACATTTCCATTTAAATACCGATTTATGTACCATTGGTATTTAGCAAATAGCTTGGGCTTTATCTTCACTAGTTTATAAAAATCAAAGTGATTTTAAACAATATTATTGTTCTAGTACATAAAAGTAGCTATTCCTATAAAGGAGTTGTGCTGCTTCTGATCCGTTAATTTATCCTTGCTACTAAAAAAATAAAAATTCTGGACTTTTTAGGATAAAAGCTGCTTATTACATTTCTGGTATTTAGGACGTATTAACAAATAAAGTATTAGTAACAATGAAATAAAATAAAGATGTAAATTTCTTTCGAGAAAGTAATAATGTTTTGGTAGAGCTTGTGACATCAAATTCTGACTGATGATTTCTTCTGAACCTTGATTTTCCGTTTCCCAAGATTTTACTTCTTACTCTCTATATTTGGTAATTGGCTAAAAGCTTTACCATTTCTTGTAACGTTTTTCATTGTTAATTACATATCTTAGTCCTGGTTCGATTATACTTCAAAGCTGAAGGAAAGAGTACCAATAATTTTAAAGTGGTCAAGGCTGTCCTGCTCCCTTTAACCAAGCAGTGGGGAATCGGCCACTATGTGGCATCGACCACCAACTTCCTGCTAAGTCTTGAGCACCCTTCGCCTGACCAGGCATCCAAGGCGCCTATCTTTACCTAGTACCATTTCGCTCTCAAAACGGATTTCTTGAGTCTTAATCTATTTACTTTAAATCCTCTGTGCAGCTACCAATACTTTTAGAACCACAGTTTTAAAAATACCAAATAATAAAATCTTGTTTGGGTTAGGGTAAAAAAATAGTCATATTGGGCTTATAAATATCATTAAAATAACTTTTTCGACGACCATTAAAAAAGTACCTTTTTAACACTTCGAAGCTTTTTTCACACTTGAATTAGTGTTTTGTTTCAAGGCTGACTAGACTAAAATCCAGTTACAAAGATACCACAAGCGTCATACAAATAATGACGGCAATCAACTATCGCTGTCTAAACGCGTCGTTTTCATCGTGTGCGAGCAACAAAAAGAAGAATAATTGAATGAAACAGAAGTGATGCCGCCGTTGGATCTTCTCTACTGGCGAGAACTTTACGATAAACTTAAATATCAATTTATGCAATGTAACAGTAAAAGCGACATCAAAATTACCTATGATTTCGTCATTAGTTTATGTCTCACTAGTTTTAAAATTTGACAGTTTGCAAATAAATTTAATAGAAATTATTGAAAACTAACAGTAATAATGAATTTAGATGACTAAGAAATTAAAAAGGAAATTATACTTGTTTAGTATTATTTCTAAAAAAAGTAAGTACATATAATTTTCTAAAATTAATTAATAAATTAATAGTTATAAAGAGGATAATTATTGTCTCTTAAAAATAGGAAGGCTATAATTTTTAGTTGCAATATAATGGATGTGCTGCAAAAATTAAAATTAATAGGTTAAAATAAATAAAACATGTATAAAATGGTATTTTGGGAAATTTTTATACGGTTGTGAAAAAAATATAGTATTTAACACATGCATAAAGTGTCTTTTTTTACTCATGGAAACTTTCCATTCGTAAAAAAGTATCACCTTATGCACTTGTTACATAAATTACTATTTAATAAGAAAAATTTCAGGAAATAAGTTATAAACCCTTGGGCTACATACCAAATTATCAAACAAAAACGGCATACTATTTTATTTTGGAAAAATAATTGTTAGCATTTGGAATACAAAACAATTATTTTTTTATTTATTGTAGTAACTGAATCATCAATTAACAAGAAACCTTTAACTACACTCTAAATTTAACCCTCCAGCAACAACCAGTCGAACACAAATACTCAAACCCTTAAAAATGTTGATTCACTGTAGATATCCATGACAATTTTCATTTTGAAGTTCTGCTATGCTGCTGAAAAAGAAACTAGGAAAACATTTACTATTACACATTTTCTTTTGAATTTTTTTACTTTCTTTAAGAGAAATGTTTCGGCAAAAGAACGAAGGTTTATAAAGTCATTTGGGTTTAATTCTTGCACAATTTGGATCTTATATGGATAAAACTTAAATACCTCCTTAAAATAGTGTGAAAAAATGATTTGCGCATGTGGTGTTTTACAAACAGATACACTTTGATTTTGAATTATTGCAGCACATCCTTCAACATTCTCAAGAATAGTAACAGTCCTTGGGACAACCACGGGGTTTTACATTTACAGCTGACGATGTTTCTCCAAACCTTTTACCCACGATTTCAACACATTTTTACTTGGTGCGTCTTCCACACGCCTAATATTCAAGTTACCACACAATCTTCGCCTTGCAATTGTGTAGGAGTCGTTGCTTTTAAAGTATGCATTAATCATAAAGGCACGATGCATACCTGATCAGCGCTACATTTTTACTAAATAATCCGCATTACTTAGCTATCGCTATCTAGTTTTTCGAGTTTAAAAAGGTAAATTCATTCTTGGACACCCAGTACTAAGAAATTTAAACCTTCATAAAATTATCACCAAAGGCAACTTAAAGCCTCACCACTCACTGTAGGATACATCTCCTGCATATAGGGGAGAGGGTTATAAGTAACATCTTGTTACGTGGAGGACATTTCCATTTAAATACCGATTTATGTACCATTGGTATTTAGCAAATAGCTTGGGCTTTATCTTCACTAGTTTATAAAAATCAAAGTGATTTTAAACAATATTATTGTTCTAGTACATAAAAGTAGCTATTCCTCTAAAGGAGTTGTGCTGCCTCTGATCCGTTAATTTATCCTTGCTACTAAAAAAATAAAAATTCTGGACTTTTTTAGGATAAAAGCTGCTTATTATATTTCTTGTATTTAGGACGTATTAACAAATAAAGTATTAGTAACAATGAAATAAAATAAAGATGTAAATTTCTTTCGAGAAAGTAATAATGTTTTGGTAGAGCTTGTGACATCAAATTCTGACTGATGATTTCTTCTGAACCTTGATTTTCCGTTTTCCAAGATTTTACTTCTTACTCTCTATATTTGGTAATTGGCTAAAAGCTTTACCATTTCTTGTAACGTTTTTCATTGTTAATTACATATCTTAGTCCTGGTCCGATTATACTTCAAAGCTGAAGGAAAGAGTACCAATAATTTTAAAGTGGTCAAGGCTGTCCTGCTCCCTTTAACCAAGCAGTGGGGAATCGGCCACTATGTGGCATCGACCACCAACTTCCTGCTAAGTCTTGAGCACCCTTCGCCTGACCAGGCATCCAAGGCGCCTATCCTTACCCAGTACCATTTCGCAATCAAAACGGATCTCTTGAGTCTTAATCTATTTACTTTAAATCATCTGTGCAGCTACCAATACTTTTAGAACCACAGTTTTACAAATACCAAATAATAAAATCTTGTTTGGGTTAGGGTAAAAAAATAGTCATATTGGGCTTACAAATATCATTAAAATAACTTTTTTCCACGACCATTAAAAAAGTACCTTTTTTAACACTTCAAAAAGGATCACCTTATGCACTTGTTACATAAATTACTATTTTAATAAGAAAAATATCAGGAAATAAGCTATAAACCCTCGGGCTACGTACCAAATTATCAAACAAAAACGGCATACTATTTCATTTGGGAAAAATAATTGTGAGCATTTGGAATACATAACAATTATTTTTTTATTTATTGTAGTAACTGAACCATCAATTAACAAGAAACCTTAAACTACACTCTAAATTCAACCCTCCAGCAACAACCAATGGAACACAAACACTCAAACCCTTAAAAATGTTGATCCACTGTAGATATCCATGCCAATTTTCATTTTGAAGTTCTGCTATGGCTGCTGAAAAAGAAACTAGGAAAAAATTTATTACACATTTTCTTACTTTTGAATTTTTTTACTTTCTTTAAGAGAAATGAGACTCAAGCGTTTCTTTAAAAACAAAACTTTACTAAATACATTTTTGGTTCCACATTAAGCCTTGTTCGAAACATTATCACAATTTTTTGTATCTTATTATCTTACATTTTAAAATGATCCTAAAATTCCTAAATGCCTTAAAAATTAATTACTAGTTTAATAAATATGTATAAAATAAAAAGAAATATGCTAAGGGAATTGAAACAATGAATTACTTAAAGCAATTAAAAAAACGTTACCCAATATGAAGTGTGTCCGAAAAGTCTAGAAAAGTTCAAATATCTCAGAAAGTTTTAAACCAAATTGGATAAAATTCGGAATTCCAGGGTAAAACCATACTCTGAATTCAGTGTTGATATCGGCGATATTGCCAGATTTTCAGTATCGCAGAAAATAATTCAAAGTTTTTGAATTTAAATGAGATACCTATTAGGGTATGGGTATTTAGCTATGTCATAAAATACTGCATACTACACTTAAGTATCGATACTTCAGCGCTTCAGCTTTAGACCCTTGTGGAGTGACAGATTTAAAAGAAAATAAACTTTTTGTAAGACACCTTAGTAATGGTTAAGAAGCTGCAAGTGGTTACTTGTATTTAAAAAAATATATTTGAACATTCAGTGTCTGTCAGATATATGGACGCAAATGGATTTTTTTTGATTACACACTTTACAAAAAAATATTTTACATAAAAGTTGCTGCTTCCTTTCAAACTCAAAGTACAGCTGCAACAATTAAAATATCTTCATTTGTATAACGGGGAGATACAAAAATATGAAAATGTTTTAAGAGTAAAGTAACCCTATTTCTCAGAATACATCCAAATAATATTTTTAAAAGTATCTCAAATTATAAGTAGGTGTCAAATATGAAGTCACAGACACCTATCTCAAAAACTATTATTTTTTAATATTTGCTATTATTTTTGCTCTACCCTGTATTCGAAAGAAAACAATGCACTTAATTGTCAACCTTCTATCGGAAAATAATAGGTATATAATCTAAAATTTCAGCTTTAATTAACAACAAAGCAAAAAATTACTTAATTAAAATATGTTCTAGAAAATACTTATATTTTTGCGTCCAAATAGAAAAAACGTAGTAAAATTTGAAAAATGTATTAACAAATAAGCCGAACATTAAAAACAACTAAAGACATAAATTATTAAAGCCTTAACCCAAAATTATGCTAAGTAAATTTATTAGGTAATTGGTAATACATTTTTTTAAATTTCGCTAAGTTTTTTTGGACGCAAAAAGATGAGTATTTTCTAGAACTCATTTTTATTAGGTTATTTTTTGGTTTGTTGTTATTTGGAACTGAAGTTTTACATTACATACCTATTGTATCCGATAGAATGTTGACATTATAGTGCATCGTTTTCATTCGAATACAGGATAAGGCAAAAATAATAGCAAAAATTAAAAAAAAATGGGTTTTGAGATAGGTAGCTGAGACTTCATATTTGACACCCACTTTTAATTTAAGATACTTTTTAAAATAATATTTGGATATATTTTGAGAAATAAGGGTACTTTACTCTTAACTATGTTCTTATTTTTGTATCTCCCCGGTATACAAATAAGGATAATATTTCAATTTTGGCACTTGTATTTTGAGTTTAAAAGGAAGCAACAACTTTTATGTAGATTTTTTTCTGAAATGTGTAATAAAAATAAATCCATTTGCGTCCATATATCTGACGGACTGATTATTTTATAATTTTAATAACCATAAATTCTCTTAAGTTTGGGAACACAGTAACTTCTAAAATAATAATATTTTCTAACCAATCTTAACCTTTTTGTTCCGTGATCCAGTTGACATTCGGTACGCGGATCGAGCTCTGCAGATTCTAAAATTTTAAGATACAAGAACTGTTTTTCTATACTGCCAGAGGGCACTTTACCTGAAACATAAAATTTAATTACTTTATAACTTTTTATTTTGACAGATATCGCAAAGCTGGGGACGCCATTTCATAGACAATCAAAAACTTAAAAAATAAGGTAATCTTTATTAAAGTCGATAAACCCCACCGTTTAGCCACCAATCGACATCAAAGTATTCATCAATTTCAACCAAATTACCTACTTATTTAAATAGAATCAGCAAATCAGCAGACGTCGCCTGATCTCAAATTATGTGAAATTTGACAACTAATGATAATTCTATTACTTACTGTTAAGTCTTGTTTGAAAGATTTTTTGTGTTTAAAAGATACGATGTTGTAAAATGGAACGGGAATATTCAAATATTGAGTACCATAATATGTATTATTGTTACGGGCTAACAAATGGGTAAAAAAAACTTAAAAGTAAGTAATAGAATTATCATGATTTGTCAAATTTCACATAATGACCAGGCGACTTGATTTGCTGATTCCATTTAAATCAGTAGGTAATTTGGTTTAAATTGATGAAAATTTTGATGTCTATTGGTGGCTAAACGGTAGGGTTTATCGACTTTGATAAAGAGTACCTTATTTTTAGGTTTTTAATTATCTTTAAAATGGCGCCCTCGGCTTTGCGATATCTGTTAAAATAAAAAGTTATGAAGTAAATAAATTTTATGTTTCAGGTAAATTGCCCTCTGGTGGTATAAAAAAACAGTACTTTAATCTTAAAATTTTAGTATCTGCAAAGCTCAATTTTTGTGCCGAATGTCAACTAAGTTGGTTAAAAAAATTATTCCAATATGGTGAAAAAAATGAACTTTTGTAACTTGGTAACCAGGGACATTTGTCAAAGGACTCACTAACATTATTTTACATTGCAGAATGACCCCTTAAAATTTTCTTACGCATTATCTGAACACCCTGTATGTCTTTTGGTAATAATGAATATTATTGTTTATTTTATCTAGGAATTCGATTTATGTCAAAACTGCCAAGCTGTCAGTTTAAAATTTGCAAGGTGTAAACGGTAAAACCTACGCACTTTACATTTATAATTTTTACTAAACTAAATTTTTTTCTGTCATTAATATTTGAAGAGAAAAATTGGACTTTCATCCATTGTATAGCAAAAAACAGCGAGAATCCAATAATACAAAAAAAAATAAAAAATAGGTATCATTTAATTTTAAATTGATTTCTGCGAAACTGAAGATTTGGCAACATCGCCGATATCAACACTGAATTTAAAGTATGCTTTTACCCTGGCACTGGAATAATTTCGTCCAATTTGTTTAAAAATTCTCTGAGCTACTTGAGCGTTTCCAGATTTTTTGAACACACACATGCATTAAATGCATACACGTCGTGCCAGTTCGTAATTACAATTGGCAATTTTTGTCAATGGTTGGAAAGTAGATGGTTTAGAATGAGATAGACGCGTCATCCTAGCGTGAAAGGTTTTGTTATCTTTCTAATCTCTACCT
Organism: Listronotus bonariensis; assembly: GCA_014170235.1. NCBI lineage: Eukaryota > Metazoa > Arthropoda > Insecta > Coleoptera > Curculionidae > Listronotus > Listronotus bonariensis. The sequence goes on along the minus strand of JACEGR010002656.1, from coordinate 14,299 downwards.
GCTAGTGTTTAACACACTGAATCTCAATTGGTAGCATTGAGCTGCCACGACGTGTATACATATGAACAGGGTTTTCATTTACATTTTTACACCCACTTACAACGATAACTTAAAAGGATAGAAGAAAACTTCTTGTATATAAGTTACATAGTTTTTCATCCATTATCTTTTGAGTACAACAAAAAAAACAAATTAACATTAAAAAGTAAAAAAGAAAATAAGAGGTTAACTTTTGTTAAATGAAACACCCTGTATATTATGTCACTATTAAAAAGGTCTAACGAGCATAAACAAAATATCACATCTGATATACACTAGCCGGAAAGGGGAATATTGCTATATTGTCCTAAGCTAAATTGATAATTAACATTTTTATGTCTGGATCGGAATGCGGTGTGATTTCTGTTAGCGCCAAAAGTTCAATGTTTCTTGTAGTAGAGAAGCCCAAGATGCTAAATTTGCAGTTACTTAAGCTTCATAGAGACTTATTGGGTTGCAAAGCTTAGATGATAAGAAGAAAAAAATGTTATATAATGAATACCTTTTCATCGGGGCGTTAAGCGGCTATAGACTTTTAAATATGTCAAAAAATATTTTTATTATTTCGGCTTGTCGAAATCGTTTAAATAGAATTATATATATTATTTTGTTCAAAATTTAAAAGCTCGGTTGGGCGTCTCGTCAAAATGAAGCTACTCACAAAAAATTAGCTTGTTAATAATGACTTGGAAAAATGGTCCAGAGATCCCTAACTATCACTGCTTTATTTGACCAAGGAAACTACTTTTAAATCTAAAACGAAAAAATAAAAAAGTGGTTTATTTATTTTGATAGGGTAATAACAATGGTAGAGGAGTCCAAGAGGAGATTTCTGAAGTTACTACAGCGCGTCAGAAAAATATACCGAAGGATACCTTGTACCCGATTAAATACCTCCACCAAATATGAGCCCCCGTATACAAGTACTAAATAGTGTATATTTCACTATCTGAGAATTTAAGAGTGACGTAAAGAAAACAGAGGGCTACAAAAAAACGTCATTTTGACATTTTCAAGAGTGGCTTTTTTAATTTTGAAGAAAATAATTCAAGGATTACGAAAAATATAAATTCCGATACGATTCAAACGCACAAGCCGTATAATAACAGTATTTTTTGAAATATTTAAAAATCTATAGCAGCTTCCCCCACCGATGAAAAGGTATACATTATATAATTTTTTTCTTATCATATAAGCTTTGCAACCCAATAGGTTTCTATGACGATGACGCTCGAGTAAATCTCCATTTAGCATAGTTTATCTAGTAGATCTCCATTTAGCATCGTGGGCTCCCTTACTATTAAACAATTTACTTTTGACTATTAAATGTGTTTTTATTAACAAAAAGTATGCTCTCTTCAAAAATAGTAGTTTTAAATAGCACAAAATATTAATTTATATCAAATTTCATATCTCCTAATTTCCGCTAGTGTAATATATTTAATAGTTTCGGAAATTTTACCATTTAAATTTAAAAACTAGTTGATACAACGACGTATGGACCCAGCGATTCATTCATAATTTTATGATAAACATTAAGCCAACAATCCTAATAGGCAAAGAGGGGTGAAGCAAGCGAGAAATGAAAATGGCGGACTTACTTTTTGACCTTGGTCGATAGTATGCACCCAACGACGTTGGTCTCTATTTATCTATAAAAAGTGAGGTGCGGAAATGAATAGTCTACCCTTCTACAAACAAAGCACTGCCTACCCAAATTGTCTTTAAAAACACTTTCTAATCACCAACAAACACCAGAAAATACACAAAAAAACGCATTATAAGCTTTATTTGATCACTTTTGGCTTTCCAATTTGTCAAATGACAAAAACCAACAGAAATAACAAAGCAAAGGGCGTCACCCACAAGCGTTTAGGAAAAGTTCATTCATGTTTTATTTACGATGGAGTAAAATCCCTGGGCGGCGTTGCCGGGATTAACAAATAATTACGTATTTTCAGAATTTTGCTTTTTTTAAAAAAGATAATAACTTATAATATTTGAACATATTTTTTTTATTATGATATCTAGAAAGGATAAAAATATATGTATTGTTCATTTAAAAAGTTATATTACAAAATTATTTAATATAGACGCTTATCAACTACTTGTGGTTAGTAAGTTTAGAGTGGAAAAATTAAATTTGGCATTTTAGCGCTTTTACTGTGATGTATTGATGACAACAGCTCAAACGTAAACAAACCTGGTCCATACGTCGTTGAGTTGATATCATTTCCACTATAGTCACGGCACTAAGCTTGGTGCTTACAGCTTAGATCTGTAGATAAATTGGAAACTATATCTGCCGTTCTTTAGATTAAAATTACCATATTGCCGAAACTATTAAAGATAGATATATCAAATAAATGTGGTGTTTTTTAAATACTCTTTGGACTTTTTTAATGGGAACATAATATACAGAATGTTCAAATAAAAAAAAATACCACAACAGTTTTCTTAACGTTTTATTGTTAATTTGTTTCCTATGTTATGCTCAAAAAAATAATAAATGAAAAAGTATGAACTTTTTATACAAGAGAAATTTTCTTCTTTTTAGTTATCGTTGTAAGTCGGTGTCAAAATATAAATGAAAACCCTGCACATAAGAAAAGTATGTGGATCATGCTGTATATAAAATACATTATCACAGGAAAATTACAATATTTTTTTTCCAAACTCCTATAATTAACATGACCGGATCCACCGCTTTTATATAGGTATTTCTACGGCTTCTGCTCCGAGGAATTAGCCAGTATAAACTTGTAGTGCCACACGTACGCATCCCTATACGCGCCAACATGACAGTCCCTGAACTTCCCAGTTTGTTAGTACTTTTATCCCTAAAGTTTCTAGAGTGTTTAATAAATTTAAAAACAAATAATTATATTTGCGAGAAGCATAATACTAGTCGCTATACTTATCTAACCACACTATTAAAAAAAAGAAGTACAATCTAATGTCGATCAAGTTTTTACACTAATTAAAAATTATTAGCAAATAAAGATAAAACCAACAACTCTGTAAAGCGAAAAATCGTTTTATAATGACCTATTTCAAATAATAAATTAAATACGTGGTATGGAAACCATAAGAAAAAGAATATTAAAATAAATAGTCAATTAAAATAAAGTTATTTTTTTCGAGGAAGTGAGTCAGTCTTATTACTTACTATGAGGGGCGATCACAAGTTAACAACAGAAAACCGAAAAGTAAACAACACATATAGGTTCAGTTAAATACCATAACACATAGGCAACGTGACGAAAAGATACAATCTAACAAGTGTTTGTTTTGTTATTCTATTGCCGGCCGATGTACCAAAACGCATTGCTCATATTGTATACATATGTATAACCACGATATTGCCGACGGTAAAGTGCTGGTGCGCTTGCGCTTCACGCAAAATCTAATTTTTAAATATTTACTAAGCAGGACCGGCTTTAAAATTATTTTGTATTAAATAAATTAACTAGACATTTAAATGACCCAATAATTTTTCTTGGTCAAAATATAAACGCGTTGTAAACCTTCCCAAAAAAAAACAATACAATCCCATAAAATCGATAGAAATCATCAAAACCTGCGTCAAAAGCACAATAAAAACCGTAGTTATCATTATGCAGGCTATGTAATGACTCTCTCTGCAAATATTTCCTATGTCTAAACAAAACATGATCCAATTAACGTGTTTTTTTACTTTTTACATGTTTACAGAATTGTTTTTCCAACGGTTCAGAAAAGAAGTAGTTTTTGATATGATTAACCTTTTTAACAACAACCCGGAACGTTTAACTACTTTGGGGTTAGAACCAGAATGTTTTACTATCGGTAACTGAATAAATATTTATAAAAATATATTTATAAATAGATAAAACATATTTTTCTTAAGTGAAATACAAAATTTCTGGTACAATACCATAAGTAGTACCATGTTTTGCAAAACAGAATCATATACCTAGTAGTGTTAGACATTTTAACAAAAATTAAATTGACAATAAGGTTAAATTCAACCAATTCATCACACAGGCCACTATACACGTAAGGAAAACAATATATAACACTAGGACAACCAAATAAACTAGAAATTCAAGAACACACGCCGAACTCCACCCAAAAGCCGGCTCTGAACAAATATGGCCGACAGACTGGGTTTATTTACTTTGGTTACCACGACAACCTAGGAATTTTCGATATTGCGCAAACGTACCAGCATTCTAGAGTTGTCCATACCGGGGTTATTTTATAATTTGGCGACATTATACAGTGTTTATATATACGATATGAGCAACGCTGTTCGGTTCATCGGTAGGCAATAGAATAACAAAACAAGCACTATTAGTCACGCATGTTTATATGCCGGGATTTAGTTAGATTGTCTTTTTTCTCACATTGCCTATGTGTTATGTTATTTAACTGAACCTGTGACAACTAACAAGAGACGAAAGACAGCGTCCGCGTATTTGCGGGTCGTCACTTTTTGATTTTTTTTGTTTGTTCCATGTTTTCAGTTTTAATATAATATACATTGCAATATTTTATTTTTTTGAACGGATCAATTTACAAAATTAAAACTTTGGGACATAAATACTATATTTTAGAGTGAAATTCACTGATAAACATTTTAAGATGGCTGCTGGGCGCCATCTTGGGGAAAACATTAAATGGAAATGGGGATCTTGTGGCAAATTATTTTAAATCTCCTGATGACTAATTTATAATCCTAGAATATAAAATTAATACCTTTACTTACTACAAATTGATGGTACTTAAAAAGTTACCTAAATACCTGATTTGGACTGGATTTCCCAAACTAGTAAACTTAGATGTATATAGTATATGTTTTTTTCTTAAATCTCTTAAAAAGTTAGTTGTATTGAATAATAACTTGGTTTTAAACTTTCAAGAATTTATTCACTTTTATGTTGTAGACAATAATTTACAAAACCGCCCCCTATATATATATATTTTAAAAAAATAAATGCTGCAATCTCAGTCTTAAAAGATTTTTTGTTATACCTAAAGGTTTTTGGAAACAACATAAGTAGAAAGGAAAAATAAATTTATAACTGCTAAAATGTTTTCAAAATCCTTAAAAATTCATTCCTATACAGGGTGACCCAAATTGAAAAACATTTTTTTATCAATGCTTCAGTTTAATTAATATGTATAAAAAGTAAAGACAAACGTAAGACTTGCGTTTCTGTGTTTTGAGATTACCACAAATATGGCCCTGTTAAATGTTTTTGGATGATCCTGTACGAAAGAATATTGAAGGGATATAAACTTCGCGAACTTAGTTACTAAACAAAAAATAACCATCCATTAATAATCGTAAAACTAGTTTGTTTTTAATGCACAGAAGTTAAGACTTTTTAATACCTTGTGTTTGACCATAATCCTGTATTAACTGCCACTTTATAAAGAATGATTTTCTAATAACAAGAACTCAAAACAATTTGTTAGCCAACACCTAAGAGGACGTGTCTCCATAAAAAGAGACGCCCATCGTAGCCAAACTCCGCCTCTCGACGTGCTTGTACGGCCTCATGAGCGTAAAAGCAAAACAACGCCTTTGTTAGGGGATCACGTCTATGCCAATAGCGCTAAAATAAAGCATGATCAGGAGACTTTAAATATTGAAGTCCTTGTGTGGTATGTGTATAAGTACCTATTAAAAACTGTAAATAATATTTAATGCTTTTATCCAAACAAATGCTAACTTTGTCCGTTGTGTCTTCTACTTTTACGCCCAGGAGAAGATACAATAAAAATATGTCGTCATTCGTCGTAACCTGGTACATCTTAAGGGATATAGGTATAAGTTTTTTTTGTTAATAAAAATATCAACAGATAATTTTATGGTTATGATTCTCCCCACATTTAAGCCATACGTCATCGTCAACGTTGTTTCCTACCTGTTACTAAATCACAACTCCCTAAATACTACAACATTCCTTCCGAGTTCAGGCTTCGGGTGCCCGCGCTAGAGACTCGCCGTCATTCGCCACGCTCGAACACGTGATTGCTGACGGAGATTGCGCATGCCCCGGCACGGCCCGTTTTGAGGGTGTGAGTACAGTCCATTCGTTTGTGATTGGGTCGTAAGCCTCGACATTCTTGAGATACATGTTTCCGTCGTAACCACCCACCGAGTATAATTTGTCTCCAAACAAAGTACAAGCAATAGCATCTCGTTTGCTCGAAAGAGTACTTACGGTCGTCCAGGTGTCTGTAGTGGGGTCGTAACGTTCTACACAGTCAAACCTAGAAGAAAAATTCGGAAATACAATTAACGGTTACATTATTAAATATGTATTGTAACTGCTAAACAGTTTAGGCGTTTATAGTTTTTTGTTATCAAAATCGTCCTACCTAGAAGCTGTAGGATTATTGGCTGGCGCATCCTGACCACCCATGACATATAAATGTCCATTGGCCGTAGCCACGCCCACACAGCCCTTCCTCCGTGCCAGTGGTGCCGCCAAAGTCCATTTATTTGTGTGCGGGTCGTAGCATTCCACGGTTCTTAAACAACTGGCACCATCGCGACCTCCCACCGCGTAGAGCTTACCATTTAGAACAGCGACGCCTGCGGAACAACGTTGATTTTGCATGGGAGCTACATATTGCCAGGAGCGTGTCGCTGGGTCCCACCTAGTAGACAAAAATTACAATATACGAAAAACTCAGTTAAAAATTATTGATAAAAATACCATAACATACCTTTCTACCGTATTTAAATAACTCCACCCATCGTGCCCGCCCACAGCATACAAGGTACCGCCCAGAACAGCTACGCCCAAACCGTGTCGGTGTGTGTTCATTGGAGATAGCTGAGTCCAAGTGCCACTTTCCAAATCTAAACACTCCATGGTGTTGAGTGTTTTAAGACCATCTCTACCTAAAAAATAAATAGCAAAAACCAAGATAGTTTTGGTTAACTTGATTAGGCAGAATTCAAGTTAGTGTGTAGCCTCTTTGGTTGCCATAATGTAACTGCTCAACCACACTAAACAAGATGACTGCACTTAGCTCGTCATGAATCTACTGGTAAAATTTTAACAAAAGATTCTGATAAAAACAAATACTAAATAAAACATTGGGGATATCTTAAAATAATACCAAGAAGGGTCTAAATAAAAAAAAACTTACCTCCCACAACTAAAAGTTTATCATACATTAGAGCTATACCAAACTGCAGCCTTCGGCCACTCATATGATGGGCGACAGTCCACGTATCAGATCTGGGATCGTAGCTTTCTATAGTCGTAGCACCTTTGTTGTTATCCATTCCTCCTAATAGTAAACGGAATTATTTTACAGAACAATTTACAATTTTTACAGTAATATTTATGTAATATATGCAATTAATGACACTATTTGTATATACAAACCATCAAATTTCACTTACTGAGTAAAATTTATATTTATAGATTGTAAGCCAATGGTTTAGAATATACAAAAAAATGAGATTAAGATATCATTTTATTGATACCCGGGGCTCCAAGATAAGAGTAAAATAAATAGATATAGAAGAGGGGCTAGCCACAGGTGCAGACCTACTGGGTTAGTAAAAAGTACAGCAACTTTTAAATATCTTTAAAACCGCTAAAGTTAAATTTACCAAATTTGATATCTAAGGTGTTTTGAACATGTGAATTTAAATAGTGATATTGGCACTGTCGCCAGATTTTCCAGTTTTGTGCTACACGTATTTAGTTCAGTTTTCTAAATGGAATGCCTCATATATATTTATTGCAATAAATTGGACGGATCAAATTTAGTAAGTTTCTAAATTTTCAAAATTCTGTCTCTATTAGTTGTTGAGATATGATGCACTACACTTTCCGCAAAAAGTAATTTAGGGCCTAAATATCTTTAAAACCCCTAAAGCTATGTTTACAAAATTTGGTATTTGGGTTTTTGGCATGCCCAATTGATAAGTGATAACAGCATTGTTGCCAAATTTTAATAGAATTGCGGTGTTGTCATATCTACGTAACGAGTAAAGATAAAATTTTAAAAATTTGGAATATTACGAAAGTTGGCACCCTTCTTTTATTGCAATTAAAATAAATTATTAAAATAAATTGGGCATTTCATTTAAAATACCAAAAATATTACATGTAGCGCAAAACTGAAAAATCTGGCAATAATGACAGTATCACTGTTCAATTCTGCTTACCCAGAAACCCTTAAATGCCAAAATTTGTAAACGCAGATTAAGTGGTTTTAGAGATATTTGAGCGCATCTGAACTTTTTACCTAAAATGTGCTGTTATCATATCTTAGCAGCTAGTAAAAATACAATTTTGAAAATGTGTAACTTATTAAATTAAGCCTGCGTAATTTTTTGCAATGAAAATAAATGGTACATTCCATTTAAAAAAGGAAAAAGATACGTGTAGCACAAAACAGGGAGATCTGGCAACGGTCCCGATATTACTATTCAATTCTTCATGCCTAATACCTTCCACATACCAAATGTGGTTAATGTAGCTTCAGCGGTTTTAAAGACATTTAAAAGTTGCAGTATTTTTTACTAACCCAGTATGTTAACTTGTAGTTAGTTAAACTTACCCACAATCATTAACCGTCCAATCGTCGCTTTTCGCGGTCTCGTCCTACTACATGCCATTTGCACCCGTCTTTCTGGCAGTAAATGCCATTTCATCGCCTCCATGATAAGTTTTTGACAGACCGGGTCGTTACCAATCGCCTGCTCTACTTGATCAGACAGAAAGGCGGGACTTAGAAATGGTAGTTTAACTAAAGCTAACAGTTGCCCTATGTGTTTTTTTCTGTAAAAAAAGAAATATTTTTATATACCAAAATATTCTTTGAGGCACTCATCAGACTTGCAAAAAGGGACCAATTTGGTCCAGGTCCCTGGATTTAGGTACATGCACAAAACCAACTGAGTGCTAAGCACAATGTCCTTATTCCCATTGACCAGGAACAAAACGGTCCCGTTGCTTTTGGCTTACTTGGTTTAAAACCAACAAGAACTACTTAATGGAAAATTCGTCATTGGACGCCTTTTCATTTAGTTTTATCTAATAAAGAACTTTAGGTAAAATAAATACCTTTTTGTAGGATCATGTTGTATCCAACTCATCAAGGCATTAAAAATGTGTTCTTCACAGCTAACATTGAGATCATCACTACTAAGTAAATTGCACATTTGATCAACATTCAGTTGTAAAAATTCTTGATTTAAAATTACCTATAAACAAGTTTATTTACAATTTAAATGAAAATGTTGTTTCACATCACCTCTTTGTAACACCATTTTATTTTAAGCCTAAGCCTTATCTGTCAGAGCAAAAGTATTTGGTTAAGCAAATAAAGAAAATGCTCTTAAATTAACATACTCAAAATAGTAAGAAACAAAAATATATCCATCAGAAATTTTCGAGGGCGTCTGTCAGATTAAGATAGGGTAAGTTAATTACATGCTAAAAAATGTATATTCCACTAATTTGACAATTTGAGAGTGACGTAAAGAAAGCGGAGGGATACAAAGCTATAAAAAAACGTCATTTTGACATTCTCGAGCGCGACTATTTTTTTTATGCTTGATTTGTTTTCTGGGAGATTAAATTTAAACAAAATAATATTTTGCTTTTCTCCAGAATAAAATTTAGAAGTATATTTAACATTTTAAGAAAATTAAAACTTTTATATATTACGAAGAACTATTCTGCTCTTACACAATATAATAAAATTAATGATTACTTTAAAAGAAATAAAATAATGAAATATTTAGTATTAACTTACTTACAATACATAGGTTTCAATCTATAAACAAATGTTATTAGGTCTCTGTTGAAATTATTTTAATCCAATAAAATAAAATCTTAACAAGACGCCAGAAGAAAATAATTTAAGGATACCGAAAAATATTATAATCCGATACGATCCGAACGATTTCTACAAACCGAAATATAACAGTACTTTTTTGACATATTTAAAAAGCTATAGTCGCTTCCCCACCGATGAAAGGTATACACTATATAACATTTTTTTCTTATAATCTAAGCTTTGCAACCCAATAGGTCTCTATGGCGCTCGAGTAAATCCCCATTTAGCATCGTGGGCTCCCCTACTAATGTAATTGGTTAGAGCAACAACAAATGAATGTCAAAAGTGACAAATACTATTTGATCAGATTTCAAATACCTAGAAGTGCGAAAAGACACTTAGCGCCAGTGGTAGAAACATAATTTTTTTCCATGAGTGTCTTAAAAAAGTAGAAACATTTTGTTCTAATATTTCTCAACATCAAGTAGTATTTGCACTTGCAACCCCTGGTTTTTGGATAGTGTCAGAAAATGTATGAAAAAGTACGTTTTGTTAGGTAAAAAAGAGTTTTGCTTTTCAACATTTTTTGGTTCTGTACTGGAAATTCGATTGAAAAAAGATTGTTTTATTTTAAAGACCTTTTTTAATTTTATTTTTACTTACACTAAACAAAGGTGGGTTTATTAGGTAAAGAATTTTTTTGCTCTTCCAAGTTTCTTTCCTTGGTCCTCAAAATTTTTATTTTTTTGCATCCCCCTAAAGGTCACCTTTGGCCGCGCACAGGAGTAGTAAAAACAATTAATATTTGCCATTGTTTATTAATTTGTGGCCAAGTTCTGTCAACTTTAATAGTTTTTATTTTGGCAACCAATGTACTGCTTGACAATTTTAACTACTGAATACTTTTAAACTATATTTTCAGTAAAATTGCTAATGTCTTGATACAATTTATTCTAGAATCAAAATTTACAATTGATAAATTAAAGTAAATAAAAGCGTTTTGTATTTATTTACCAAATATTCTGGACCTTTTAAAGAGTAAGCAATCTAGAGTCTCGTACTTATCCGTAGATATCCATCATCAAAGTTGGTATTTGAACTAACCTCATTTTCACTATATTCCCCCTTCTTTTTGCATTTCCTAATGTTTAAGTTAAAGTAGTACAAAATATTTGATTTTTACCTTTTAAAACCTCATTTTTCTACATATTTTCACTTTTTTTTAAATAAATTGCGTAGCTTCACTTTCAATCGTTTTCAATTATGGTGAATGCGCCGGAGAAGATTTTTGCATGGCTTGCTGCGTTTTTAAGGGATCATTTCCAATTTATTTGATAAAGGTGTAAGAACATAAAAAACGGGGTTTTAAAGGGTAAAAATCAAATATTATGGGCCACTTTAGCTTTAAATTAAGAATTGTTTGCAAAAGACGGGGAATATGGTGAAAATAAGGTTAGTTCAAAGGCGAACTTTGATGATGGATATCTAAAAAAAAAGGTTTCCAACTAAAAATTTTTTCAGATCCGTGATTAGGGCCTTAAAGAACCCCGTATACCAAATTTGGTCAAAATCAAAGTTGCAGACTGTTTCTAGACAACTACCAAAAAAATGATCTAACCACCTTGTACATTTAACCAACAACAGATAAAGCTTTTCCTAACATCCTAACAAAATCATTAAAAAATATGTGCCAGACTAACAATTTTCTTTTAATTATTAAATTACATAAAAAAGTACTATCACAAACATGCAATTGATCCATTAAAAAAATCCTAACCTGCATAAAATGCTGGCTTGTATAAGAATTGGCCTCATTTAATAAACTGGTACATGACTGGTGCTCAGCAAAAATTGCAATGCCCAAACAGTTACTAGGATGCAGCTGATGAGCTAGAAATCTTGAACAGGCTTCTACCACTTCATGTAGCAGCATCAAGCATGCTGTTGCTAATAGAGTTTCAACATTGTCTTCCCTAAAACCAATATGTAACCAGGGATAGGTTATTACATACCTTTACACAAGTTACATCAAATATTTTTAAATATGGCAAATCTTATTTCTGCTCCATTCTACGTTTTATCAGGGTGGAAAAATTTGGTTTAAAATACAAAAAAAAACTTTTCACATTTTTTTTTTAACTTTCCTTGACCTTTTATTAAAACTAACTGACTTTTGGTTTTGGAGAACTACGCTCAAAAATCAAGTTTCGGCGGCAGTTTCGGTTTCGGCCAATTTTAGCCGAAACCGAAACTGACTTGGGAAGTTGTCGTGCGCGCTCGCCTAACTTTGTTTCTCGCGGCAACGCTCTTCTTTAATTTGAAAAAATATAAAACAATATTTATGTTTTTTAATAAACGATTAAAATAAATTAATAACACACAGTGCTTCTATTTCACGTCCTTATTAATGCAGAATACGAATACGAATACTGGAAAAAAAAGTATTCGAATACCGAATATTTGAATACTCTGGAAGAAAGCGCATTCAACACTCGGTATTCATGAATACCTGGAATCGGTATTCGAATAATGGAAACGAAAAGATTTGAATATCACTAAACAAAAAAGTAACCTAAATTTGAAGAGAAAAAACGGAGTATTCGAATACGACCCAACTCTGGTGACTATACAGTTCATCAACGGTATAAAAACTGCGTGATTTTACACTTAATAAAAAGTTCTATAAACATATGTTCAGATTACTTCAGCTTTCATTTCGAGATACAGGGGGTTAAAATTTTTTAAAAAAGATTATATTTTAAATGTCTTAAAATCTTTAACCAATTGAGATAAAATTTGGTACACTTATTTAAAGTAATATATGCTTTTTATGCTCTTACTCTATTTAAGATTATTGGTTCAGTGGTACCCCAGTGGGCACCACAGCTAATATTACCGAGGAAAAAGGTACATTGACTTTATAAAGTTTTGATTTTTTTCTGATTGGGCAATTTAAATGCAACACTTCAGTCCTTAAATTTTCTTCTGTATCTAGCTTGATTTCAAGAAAAAAATAACAAAGCCACTTTAATTTTTTCAAAAGACACCATAGACAACATGGTAAAAACAAAATAAAATAAACAATTCATTTGCCTTAAAAAATAAGCAGTCATGTATTTTATCGAAATGTCATTTTCCTTTATTTACTAAGGTCAAAATTGTTTTTTTTTGTTTAAATTTTGGATTTTTTTATGTTGTTTAGAATACTTTTTAGTGTCACCCGAGTTGATGTAATTTTTTTTTCTTGATAACAAAGCGGAGACATGAAGAAAAACAGGTGACCAAAAAGTTGATTTTAATTGCATAATCGGAAGAAAAATATAAAACTTTATAAAATGTCAGTAACATACTTTTTTCAATAATATTGGGTATGGTGCCCACTGAGACGCCACTAGACCCAATAATCCTAATTCAGACAGAGCTTTGCTGTAAGCTTTGGGCTATTTAAAAATATCAATTTTTTTAAAACACTTTAACGCCCTGTATCTCAGAAATGAGGCAAGTCCGAACATATGTTCAAAGGAACTTTTTTTTATAAAAATATGAGAAATCACCTCTTAAGTTTTCCGTACTGTAGTATTTAATGTAAAATAGCTTTTATCCAGTAACAAGATGGTGGTGCAGGTCACTTTCTATTTGAATCTTAGATTATTAAAATATTTACTTAAGAGGTCGTCCATTAATCATCTGAGGCTTGAACAGGGGAATGTGGTTCGGAAAAAATCACTAAACATTACTAGGGGAGACTTGCAATTTCTCGTTGCCTATCTGAATATTTTATATCGGTTCTTTATTTTCTCTAGAATAAAATTAGATTCAAATTAATTTTATTTAAAGATGATATTGTAAAATAAGTAATATATTTTGTACCAAAAAAAATACACATGATAGGAAATCGTTATGAAGGTTAGTTTAAACCCTCACCCAAGAATCACTAGGGGTGAGGTAGGGTTAAATTTTGTTAAAAAAACATCATGTGATTAATGGACGTCCCCTAAAATATATGTATATTTTTTAATTGTTAAAATATTTATTTATTGTTGTTTTATTTGTTCTTGAGTCAAGTGCGATGATCTGTGCTCCGTATGTATGCTTGTATTTATTTTTCTTGTTTTTTTTAACGAAGATTCGTTTTCCGCACTGTTACCAGACCAAGGGTAAACAATTGAATTGACTGCATATATATAGTTAAAAAGTTTCAATGTAAATAAAGATAAATAAATCATACCTGATTTCTATTATTGCCAGTGTAACAATAGTTAACCACTGGCTTGTGTACATCACCATTTATATCTACCAAAGTAATTTCCCTTTGCTCATCATTACTAAGACTGCCTGTGAACATAGTAGCAAAATATTCAACTAGCAGCAGAAAGCACTAACCTAAAACAAGATACATACTTAATGTTCACCCAGGTTTGCACAAATTTTTGTATTACAACTTCTTGACAAATCT